>JAMRYI010000518.1:0-118061 GCA_029231635.1 Ditylenchus weischeri
CAAAAGTTTGAAGCCAATTTTTCAGTAAAATAAGAACATAAATGCATTTTGGGTATCATCAGAAATCCCTGTTCTCCTCTTGAATAGTGTATCGCTTGTCGTTTTATGTTAATAAATTCCATGCTTTAGAATGTCCGATCTGAGAGCAGGCATTGTGCGACTTCGGGAAGAAGGGAGAAGCAAAGTGAGATCGCTCGTGATATGAATGTTCAAAGCAAACAGTTTCGGATGGAGTGGTTGCTGTAGCTGGTCGCCCACTTCTTGCTCAGTCTTCATTGCGGCTTGTTACACGAAATCAGCGATGGCATCCGAAACTGTTTGCTTTAGATACGATCATATCACAACGATCTCACTTTGCTCTTCTTTCCCAAAGTCGCACAATGCCTGCTCTCAGATCAGGCATTCTAAAGCATGGAATTTATTGACATAAAACGACAAGCGATCCCGGTAAAGAGGAGAACAAGGAGCTTTCTGATGATACCGAAAAAAAAATGCATTTATATTCATTTACTGAAAAAACTTCTTTGTCAGGGGCATAGCTGCACGAAAATCGGCGCCGGGCAACGCCAGATTTTCAAAAAATCGCTGGGCGCCGAATTAGGCGCTGAATAACATTAAAATTGTTGTCGCTGCCTAAACAACTAAAAGATTGTTTAAATAAAAAGCCATTTTAACTAATGAATAACATTTATTAATCGTTTATTATTTTTTTATTATAAACAAGTAAAGTTTTGCTTTTAAGTAAAGTTGGACCAGTTGAGCTTTTTCTTCCGGCTGTTAGCATAAAAGAAATGCTAAACATTCTCTCGACGGCTGCACTGCTTGCCGGTATCGATAAAATATTAAGTGCCAGTTCTCCCAATATAAGATAAACCTTAATAATAAATTTTTTTAACAATTTTTTACAACTAGCGCACCTTAGACCGTGCCATAGCTGCACGCGAAAAAAAAAATCGGCGCCGGCGCGCAGCACCAGCGCCGGGGCATAAAAAAATCGGCGCCGGGCGCCCAGTAGGTCAAAAAATAAGTGGGCGCAGCACCGGCGCCCAACGGCGCCGGCGCCCGTGCGGCTATGTCCGGGAACTTTTCGGTCACATGGTAGATGGTGGAGAGTTATTTTTTAACCATCCTAGGGTCGTGGAGAGTAATCAAAGGGTGGGAGTTAATAGATTGAACACGGTATATCATCTTCAAAATTATTCTGATTTGATTTCAACAGATCCCAAAACAGAAACTTATTTTAAAGTTTTAGTTTTTTTTAAATCTCAAAACATTGTTTTTTTAAATAAACTCTAAAAGTTAGATCATTAATGTTGTTGAAAAAAATCATGTGAACCTTTAAATGCCTGAAGCTGCTGAATGAGTACCGAATCTTTTTTTAACTAATAACACAGATGTTTTAAACAGAAAATTGCAGTTGTTTGATTGTTCATGTCCAATTTGTGGCACTTATGCCGTTGGGGCCCCCCCCTATTTTGTCATTTATGAACAAACTGTATATTTTTATTTGTATTCAACAGGGTACAGTTCAGCAACATGGGACCATAAATAAAACATTACATCAGGACCCTTAAACTTTTTCTTCCGAACATATTCAGAAATATAATAGAGGAGCAGCTCTCTCTTGGTACCGAATTCCCTCTTGTGCCTTGTCTTGAACTTTTGCCATTCTGATTCTATTCTTTGAGTGTTTGCACCAGTTTCGGGATCAACAGAAGTTCTGGGAATGATTTACTGTGTAAGTGCTGATACCCTTCTGGCAACTCTTCAATTCTTCCATAAGCAGCCCAACAGTCAGAGGTGATGATAGTCCCTGGATAAACAAAATTTCTTAGCAATGCCCATTAAAGTGACGGCATCTCTTCGCTCTACGGGCCAAATAAAGACTTCTCCCGATTCTTCTTCCACTCCTCCAAATACGATGACCTGATTGGCGACGGCTCTTCCTCTGTTGTACTTGCGGCGAGATATGAAAGTCTCATCTATCTGAATGTGTCGCCCGGGTCCACCAATTTTGACAGGATTTCGGACAAAATATTGCTCAGCCACTTCTCGGAAGAAACTCCTAAGTGTAAGGATTGTTAAATTCCTTTTCCCGCACTCCCAGTTTAAATAGCATATTTCCTATAGGAAAGTGTTTCCAGTCATTAAACCCAGCATATAGTCAATTTGAATTGACATTTGTCTTGCGAAGACATTAGGGAAAAGGCAGACAGACAGAAATAAAGAAGAAGAAGGATGATTAATCTGGATCTTTAGTTCTGTATGCTGCTCCTTTCTCTGATGTCTAAGCAAGCTCTCCAGTCAGTGCCCAGTCAAGGTAAGTCCTCTTATACTTATAGGGATTTACCCAGTCTTGAGACGAATTCGCTCAAATCCAGATTAAGTGCCTTAAGTGCCAGGTATGCGTACCTTCCAGATGAATCATTAAGTTCTAGTGATTGCCCAGAATACAATACTTTAAGTCATGAGTCTAATGCTCATTCCAGTATATTGAGTCAGAGTTACTCATCCAGTCTTGAGTCTAGTACTCCTTCCAGTCTAGTTAAGTTCGAGTTACCTGAGACAGGGCTCATTACCAGTTACTTTAAGGTACTCAAGTCGAAGGACATCAGTACTCCTAGATCCAGTCTCATTACTAGTTACTTCCCAGTACTTAGGTCTAATGCGGAAAGCATTCCCAGTCTTACATTAGGTACAATACCCAGTGAGCCTAGTGCTCATCCCAGTCTTTCTAGTAATGTTACCCAGGCTGATTTGTTAGCAGCGCTGGATTCATTCTGTGATGACAGTGACTTCCCAGAAGATATAATCCCAGCAGTTAAGTCTTCCTGTGAGGTGGACTACCCAGCTAAGGTCACAGCCCAGGTGCGTGATAACGTCTCCCGCATGGTTTCGTATACCGCCTCCAGTCACGCTCTCTCCACTTCGCCGGTGAATAGGGAAGGGACGTACCCAGACTATCATTTACCCAGCACTGTAACGTTACCCAGTCTTGTACCTGTATGTAACCAGTTATCAATAAAATCTTCTGATGTATTTATTCATAGCACTGCGGGTAATATAGGTAGTCATGGGGCTTGCTCTGGTAATGATTCCCCAACCCAAAAGAGGTTGGATAGCAAGCTTCACCCTACCCCCCTTACTTAAGGTCAGTCCAGGCATGGTTTCCGATAGTGGTGATATCATCCCTTTGAAATTCATGCTCCATCCAAGTCCAGTCACACTTGTCCCAAGCCCAGAAATAAGACAATTTGAAAATCTTAATTATTTAATCGTTTTAAAAACCTAATGTTAGTTCATTTTTAGATAAAAAGTACATCTTGCAGATTCAAGTGGGTTCCTTCAAAGAATGTACCGACCAGAAAGCCTTTCTCTTTTTTGCAAGATTTTTTATCGCAGCGTCACTTTGGATACTCACGGCCTTCTTGGACAGTTTTCAGTCTCATAGATTTACCACATTCGCAAGTGCGCTGAGAGTGCAAAAGTTTCATATGCTGAAGCCATTCGATGAATTCTTCATTTGTCCACTTCAATTTTCGTACAATTTTTTTAGAGTTGTGTTTCGAAGCTCTTCCATTGCCAATATTGTATCTAGTAACAAAAAAAGTTATAGACGAACACAATAAACACACATGTTAAAAAGTGCCAAAATAGAGGGGGGGGGCCAACGGCATAAGTGCCCAATTTGTTATAAAATTTGATTAAAGCTTGTGTTTTTCGGTGAAAATTTTCGTCGTGGCCTGGTTAAAAAGCAAAAGCCAGATGTCTAAATTTATGGTGGTCACCAAAATTGGTCATATTTCAGCAAAAAAAAATAATTTTTATTAGAAATTATCAAATTCAGATAAAGTAGCATATTTTGGTTTTAAAAATGACTTTTCGTAGTTTTATTGATTAAAAATTTACCGAGAATAAGCTGACTTTCTAGCCTTCAAATACTTAAAAACCAAAAAAAACTGCAAGCAGCTCGGAAAAACTGGAAAGAGCTCGAATTTTCGCAAAAAAACATTGAAGCAGGTAGAAAAAACAGTGCTCTTGTAGTTAATCAAAGTAAACATAGGAAACAAAAGTTACGGACTCTAGAAAAGTGCTTACCGTTTTTCCAGAAACTGTATGCGCAGCATAGTGACCGCGCTTCTTAAAATTTGGACGGCGTCCCGTCCCCGTCTTAGACGTTTTTGACCCGGCCGTCCAACCGGCCGTCTGAAATTTTTTTCTAACGGCCGGCCGTCGACCGGCCGTCCAATATTTCGCCGTCTTGCTGAAATTTTCGTCGGCCGTCCGATTAAAATTTTATAACGCCGGCCGTCCGCCGGCCGGCTCAAATAGCGAAAAAAGTTCTGTGGTGAATTTCAAATACCCCCCCCCCAAATGAAATTTTTTTTGAACTTTTTCAAAACACCATTTTAACCATTTTTAAGCATTTCCTACACGCTGAACACTATAAAAAAGGTGTTTTCACCTACTTTTTTCTATAAAAGTCGATTTTTTTTAAATCTTGAATTTTGGTATTTTTAGTTGATTTCTGTTTATCATAACTTAGTAAATCAGATGTTGAGGGTACCTTGACCTCAAAAAGATGGAATTTGAACATAGTTTTGTTAACTGGGGCCTACCGCATAAAGAAACTCTGGTATGCATGTTTTTTCATGCATCCAGAGTCACTTTCGAGTGATTTGCGTCTAAGGTATGTGGGTGTGCGCATCTCAACCCCAAGCCACCAAGCCCCCTGCGCCCCCGAAGGGGTTGGTTAGAGATGCGCGCACTCACTTACCTTAGACATAATTCCGAGCAAGACTCTTGATCAAAAATGCATTTAGAGGCTCTTTTTGCCCAGCTCCAGTGACCAAAACATGGTAAAACAGGCAAATGGTCGAAATTTCAAAATGCCCAAAACTCAATTTTTTATTGACCAGAACACAAAAATAATGTCTTTTTTGAACTTCTGAGGTGATTTTAGGTGGATATAGGGTGTTTGGAAACACTTAAAAAAAATTTCATTTGGGGGGGTATACTCGGTAGGGTCCAAATTTTTTACTTAAAAATTGATCTTTATTGAAATAATTAAGAAACTTAAGAAATATATATCGAGTTATATGTCAGAAGTGTTCGAGATTTTATGAGTTCTTCGTTGATACCCACTCTTCTTCCTTCCGCATTCATTGTCATTATGGAAAAGATCCTTTCAGCAGCACCAGACGAAGCAGGAATTATCAAAATATCGTTTGCTAACTTTTTCATCGGTCCATCTGGCTGAACTTTTTGTTGTTTTAGAAATAGTTAGTGTCTTTACCTCGTTTGTCCAAAACGTCGCCGCTTTTTTATTGGAATAGATGTTGTTGTGAACAAAGAAATTGATTACTTTGATGGAGATTCTTCAGAAGAAACACAACAGCTACTTGAAAAATATCAGGATGAATTGAGAAACAAACTTCGAGATCGTAAACGTTTGAATAAAAAGCTTTTTGTGATTAGTTATTATACATGTTGAATGAAATAAACATAGCTTTTCAACATAAAAAACCAAAAAAATATTTTTCCAAAATTTGTTCGGTATAATGAAGGACGGTCTCAGACGGACCGGCTGTCGGCCGTCCCGTCCGAGTTTGTCGTTGCCGGCCGTCTTGGACGTTTTAAGCCGGCCGTCCGCCGGCCGGCCGTCCGCCGGCCGTCCGGTTTTTTGACGCCGTCCGGACGGGAACGGGGACGGGACGGGCCCGGCAGGACGGGCGGTCACTATGATGCGCAGGGTCAAACAACGGAATTTTTTCAAATGAAAAAAAATTGAAAAATTAATGAAAATTGAAAATTTGAAAAAATTTGAAAAAAAAATTCTTTGGCCCCTTCTATTTTTTTGAAAATGCCAATAATCAACGTTCAAAAACAACAGGTGGACTGAGGCAATAAATTTTCGCCCTTCCGGGAATTTTTTTATGTAAAAAATTTTCCGGAAACGTTAACGCACCAAAAATGGCTTTCATCGGAAATATCGATTGCCAAAAGCAGGTCCGCATTTGTCAGGACGCGAATGTCGTATACACTGAAGTTGTGTCCGAGAATTCCGCATGTGTTCGCACAATGTATCCGCATGCAGATACGTATGTGGACAAGTCGGAAGAACGTTTTAAAAATAAAAAACGGTCGCAATGTAAACTAAGGAGTGAATTAAGGAGTTTGCATTAAAATTTTTATTCTGCGCAAACGATAGGTACGCTCTTTACGCAGTCTCGCCCGCTTGCAAAGTGCATAGACGATAGGTACGCGGATAAAGAGGGTAAGTAGCTAGGGCACAGAGCTAACATAAATATTTTTTTTAAACAAAAGTACTGATCTAAAAAATTAGCTATTTTGCCTGTTTAGGCCAGTCAGGCGCCTTACTCGTCTTTCTCTCTTGCTCTGCCCTCCTATCTTTTATGTATTTTTCAAACAGGTGGGACTGAGTAGGGAGCCTGCCTATAGTTTTCGCAAAAAGGCGTGCCATGTGCTCAGTAACAGCCGTATGAAAATATCATAAACAACAGGCGCGCGGAGGAAGGCAGGCAAGTGTCTACTGCGCAAGTCAAATGGATCTTGTTATTGATTTTTATCCGAAAAAACTACTTTATCAAAAAACTATAGAAAATAGTAGCGGTCAAATTCTTAAAGCGGTCGGTTTAGTTGCGGTCAATTCAGCGGGCGGTCAGTTTAGTGGCGGTCAAATTAGTGGCGGTCAAAATATACCGGCGTTCAGTTTAGTGGCGGTCAAACGTCCAGTACCGAGAATTTCGCCATCGCCAAAATTTCGACAAAAAGTTGGGCTGTCTAACTTGGTCCTGCCACGAACACGTCTCTTTCAGGGAAGCCCGCAAAAATTTTAATTTAGACAACTCTACTTTATAGCCTGGCCAGACCCTGATATTTCATAACAAGGGACCACAGGCGCCTATCGGCGCCTCTATAGTATTTCATAATTTCAATGAGGGGCTATGACTTCATAAAAATAGATATATCCTCTAATAGAACTCATTTTTTTCGCCTGTTCTTTTTTTAAAGCGAAAGCTGACATTCTGGGGAACACGATGGTATTAGCGACAAAAGTGATTTCGCTATCTCCGACCCGTTCTGGCCTTCGAAGTGAAAAAGCGTTACCCACCCACCCACACATGCCAAATACTATATAAGATGTTTCTGTAAAAGACACAAATGTTGGTGTTAACAACACAGCTTGAGTTTTCCGAATTAAGATTACCAAATTTTTGTCTCTGTTTAGAGACACCTCATTTTGAAGTAGAGACGCAGACACAATGTTAAGTGAAAAATCTTGTCGGAAGACTACTCTCAGCAAATGATTGAAAAATAAAAAGTTATGACCAGTGCTGTATGATTCTCCGGCTCTGGCTCCGAGCAGGAGCCAGAGCCGGAGCAAATTTTTTCAAGTTCAGAGCTCACAGCCAGAGCCGGAGCAAATTTTTTCAAGTTCAGAGCTCAGAGCCTGAGCCAGAGCAAATTTTTTCAAGTTCAGAGCTCAGAGTCAGAGCCGGAGCAAATTTTTTCAAGTTCAGAGCTCAGAGTCAGAGCCGGAGCAAATTTTTTCAAGCTCAAAGCTCAGAGTCAGAGCCGGAGCAAATTTTTCAAGTTCAGAGCTCAGAGTCAGAGCCAGAGCAAATTTTCAAGTTCAGAGCTCAGAGTCAGAGCCGGAGCAAATTTTTTCAAGTTCAGAGCTCAGAGTCAGAGCCGGAGCGAAAAATCTCGAAAATACATCACTGGTTATGACTAAAACAAACCGGGGACGAATTTGCGACACCCTGTATATCCTCATACGGATACGTATTTGGGCATGTTTAGAGGGCACTTTTAATAATAAAAAAAAGTTGCAGTGAAATACAGTCGACTCTCGATATAAGCACACTTTTTAGCAGATTTGGTTGGTTTTAATAAAAATACGAATAATTTTACCTTCGATATGAGCACACTCAATATAAGCACACCCCGAGCCGGTCCCAATTCAGCAAAAAATCTCTTGATGTAAGCAAGTCGGCTGATTTTTGCAAAAAAATCGAGTACCGAAGATTGCATTTGCTGTGTAAAAATGCAAATGTCGTGCCTATATTCTACATACAACTTCTCGGTTGTTATTTGTTTAAAATAAATTCTTATTGAGGTGTGATTTTTCTCCCTACACATCGGTCATTCCCTTTCAGAAGGTACACTCTCGATATAAGATATCTTGAGCCGGTCCCCACAGGTATGCTTATATCTAGAGTAGACTGCAATATCCAAAAATGAGCACACTAAGCAGTTTGCATTAAAATTTTTATTCTGCGCAAACGATAGGTACGCTCTTTACGCAGTCTCGCCCGCTTGCAAAGTGCATAGACGATAGGTACTCGGATAAAGAGGGTAAGTAGCTAGGGCACAGAGCTAACATAAATATTTTTTTTAAACAAAAGTACTGATCTAAAAAAATTATCTATCTTTGCCTTTTTAGGCCAGTCAGGCGCCTTACTCGTCTTTCTCTCTTGCCCTGCCCTCCTATCTTTTAGGAGTGCCCTCCTATCTTTTCAAACAGGTGAAACTGAGTAGGGAGCCTGCCTATCGTTTTCGCAAAAACGCATGCCCTGTGCTCAGTAAATGCTCAGAAAATATCATAAACAACAGGCGCGCGGAGGAAGACAGGCAAGTATCTACTGCGCAAGTCAAATGGATCTTGTTATTGATTTTTATCCGAAAAAACTACTTTATCAACCGCATAAAAGGCAGTGCAATGCAAGCAAAATCATTCTTTTTTTTTCAAAATCTTCTCAAATATATTTGTTTTACTTGCCCTTTTTGTTGTGGATCCAACTTGGCCTTATGCGAAAAGCGAGAACTGGTTTTTCGGGGTAGGGGTAGGGCATCTTTTGTTATTACCGAATCAAAAATGTTTTTCTTACTTTTATTTAGTCTATAAAACACCTGCCTG
Source organism: Ditylenchus weischeri (assembly GCA_029231635.1). Taxonomy (NCBI): domain Eukaryota; kingdom Metazoa; phylum Nematoda; class Chromadorea; order Rhabditida; family Anguinidae; genus Ditylenchus; species Ditylenchus weischeri. Next base: position 8,945 of record JAMRYI010000518.1, read on the forward strand.
AAAAGTAGAAATTTTCGGGTGGATGGGTGTTGTATGGCTGAAGTAGAAATAAGTTTTTTTTTCAAAACAATTTCTACTTTTCAGGCATACTAACCCCATTTACCCCAATATTTCAAGTTTTCAGACTCACGACCCCCTAATGCCCCAACCTTACTTTAGGCTTAGGTCTTAGGCTTAGCCTTTAGGCTTAGGATATATCATTTCACATACAAACAAACCTCAAGAAACACAATTTGTATGCCCGCGGCTTGAAAAAAAAATCAATAGGGGGGACCAAGGCAAAAAATGGTACCTCTTCTCAAATAGAGCCCAAACTTTTTCCGTCCCATTTATGTCTCCCAACATCCTTGATTGTATAACTATTACCAACATCCTTGATATTATTATTGTACCCAACATCCTTGATAAAGATTGTTAGCTCTACGGCATGATTGCTATATTTATTAATTTCTTTGGATTTGTTGTTATTTTGATGAATACAGTCGAACCTCCGAAGAACCATCACCCATTGTACCTCAAAATAAATGATTTAAATCCAGCAGACAATGCTGGTAAAATAGTATGAGGCTTAAAACCACTCTCGCTAGGCAGCCTCTTGCATGAAGTTAACGTGATCCGCCAAATATGTTTGATGCACAATCTCGATATAAAGTACAGTGGACTATATTTTGGTCGACGATCTTCAGTATAACGGACACTCGATATAACGGACACCTGAGGCCGGTGCCCCGGTGTCCGTTATATCGAGACTCGACTGTAGTACCAAAATTTTACGAATCCGTGCACATTTTCACACAATAAAGCAAATTTTACAACAACGTCGTATTTTTACGCATCGTCCAAAATTAAATCCATTTTTTTTGCATTTCCTTGACACAAAACTCAAAATAGCTAACTGAATTTCGACCTGGATCTGGGATTGCAGCCATGTGCATGGGTCGTATTTTTGCTTCTTGGCTCGGGTAAAAGCTTATTTCAGTCCAGGCGGAGCATGGCTGGCCAGCACATTCCTGGTTGTGGTATGGTCGCAGTGGTATTTTCCGAAGTGTTTATGTAATTGTGTGTGTTAATTTTTGTCTACTTTTTCTATATTTTTGCAAAAAAGCTTGCTTTACTCATTGCCTTTTAACTCTTTAGGTGTTACTATTAGAGCAAATAAAAAAAATTAAAAGCTCATAATGACTAAGTTGACTTTAACAATTTTGTGCCTTATTTTGATTAGCTTTTTGCTTTTCGATTCATGTGAGGCTGGAGGAGGTAAAAAGGAAAAGGATAAGAAGACTAAAAAAGCATCGACGTCCACGGACAATCATGAATCTAGAAAGGGTAAACTAGTCAAAGGTTTTGTAAGAACAATGTCTATGACGAAAACTGTGGCTAAGAAAACTGCGGCAGCTGCAAATTCTGTAAAGAATACTGCTACGAAAACAGCTGTTGGTTTAAAAAAATTCAACAGTTTTAAAAGTTTTAATAAAAAAAAGGAAACGGACAATCAAAATAATGAAGGAGAAGCATCGGGTAAGTCAAACTTTTTCCAAATTAACATAAACTTTAGAGAATTAGACGGCGTAGGGGCGGTTGGCCACTTTTATGCCATTCTGTTTGAATTCGCGCCTTTTCAATTTTATTTATTTTTGGCCGATTGGTAAATAATTTTGAATTTTTTTTAACTTAGGCTTAGGCCTTAGGCTCAGCGTAGGCTAGCGCATGTTAGCCGAGAATAAAAAATATCTTACAAAATGCAAAAATTCCAAAATAAAAAATAAGACGCGAATTTAAAAAATGGCACAAGACTGGCCAAATGTCTACGCACCAATTAGACTTACCGTATTTCCTATAATAGAGCCCCCCCCAGGGCTTTATTTTTTGGATGCCCGAAAGTCGGAAAATTTGGAATTCGATCTCGAGATTTTTGGGTGCTCAATTAAAATCTGAAAAGTGCAATCGGTAGAGCTCGTGGGAGTTGAGAAAACGCGTAAAACAGCTTTGCAAAAAATTGATTCTGGGCTGAGATATAGCTCCTCAAAGTTAGGGGGCTCTATTAGGGGGCTCTATTAGAGGAAATACGGTATACAAAAAGCTAAGAAGAAAAAGTTTTCTAAAAAAATTACTTTCCCACGCACGCCCCAACCCACGCCCCCCCATCCCGATACCAAATACTATATAGAGATCGTGCTCGACTAGTTGATCATCCAAATTCGTGGTCCCGTGCTCATTCAAAAAATTTTGGAGGTCGGCCAAACAAGGGGTGCCGTACAGCAATTTTTTAGAAGATGGTAGAGTTTTTTTTGATTCACCCTGCAGATTCGAATTCAGCTGCAAAAGCCTTTACAAAAATCAGTGTAGTGTCAACCATCCACTCCTGGTGTTTGCTATCGGCGAGGGTCCTACCCACTTTCAACCACAGATTTCATTTTTTTTTGGTTCGATTCAGTTCAAATATTCGCATGGGTCACGATGTTTTGATTATATTAATCCGAGTGTTCCAGATTTCTTAGATCTAGCTAATTTAGACCATGACGACCAGACTGGATCGGATAATGACTCTGATTCTGTTGGACAAGTAAGTCCAAAATTAAAAAAACAATCCCGGTTTACAAAAAAAGAGCATACTAAAAAAATCGGGGTCAATGAATGCAAACGCCGTCCACAAAGAATCTAGTAGTGACACGGACAGTGTTACAAATTCTGATGAAGCTGCTAGTGAACATGGTCAAGAACAGGCTTTGAGTAAGTTAGAGTTTGAATATTTCAAATTGAGGTGAATTAACACGGGAACTCCTGACTGGAATAACGGTTCCCATAAGGACATCAGAAAATGCTGAGCGCGAAAGTCGCGAAATCAGACCTTCAGAATCAGCATGAAAAACTGCACCCGACAGTGCTTTAAAGTCAAGTGAAAAGGGTTTTTGACTGTCTAGCAAAATTTAAATTCTGACACTAGATTCGTGAATATAATAGTGACTTTTCGCCTGTCGAAGATAAAGTCTAAAAATTGGGGTGCGAACACCCACATACCTTAGACCAGTGCTCCCATCCTCGCTGATATCTCAGCGATTCGCTGATTTTGAGGCCGGAGTGCTGATGAAAAAATAAATTCGCTGATATTCGCTGATTTTTTTTTCGTTTTTTGAATTGGCGCCTCTGTTCATTCACATTTCAGTCAATGTTTTGTCGTTTTCCTATTTTTCGCTCAATTTTTTCTTAATTGCTTCAGCGTTTGTTATGTTTTCTAAAGTGTTTCGGGCTTCAGCCCGAAACAGTTAAATGTCTTCTTCAAACAAATGTCAATTTTGGTTTTTCGTGCACTGAAATGTTCCAGACGCTTTTGAATGATAGAAACTTGTTAACTGAAATTCGAGGAGGTTTGTTTATGATTTGTTATTGAATTACGCCGTAATTCAACGGTGAATAAAGGTACTTTTCGAAAATTCGCTGATTTTTGGTGCTGATTGCTGATTTTATAAATAAATTCGCTGATTTTCAAAAATTTCGATGGGAGCCCTGCCTTGGACACAAATCACTCGAAAGTGACTCTGGATGCATGAAAAACAAGCATACCAAAGATTCTATATGCGGTAGGCCTCGGTATTCAAAACTATTTTAACATCTTTATTTTTGCCAGTGGGCCCTCTTTCATAAGTGGTCCCTATTTTGTCCTTTCCACTCCCTATACAGCATTCAGCCTTCAGTCCCTTTTAAATTGCGTATTCAGTCTTTTTATGCTGAAACTACGGTTCTAGTCGGTTATCGGGACCACCTTTTTGGACTAACTGTTTTTCTCTTATTTTGCTCATTGAAATCTAGTTATTGTCTTGACATTGCATAAAAGCAAAAAGATTTCCTGAGACACAAATCACTAGAAAGTGACTCCGGATGCATGAAGGTGGGCTTGGAGTTGAGATGCATAAATGATACGAACCGATAAAACATGTATTCATACCAAAGTTTCTTCATGCGGTTAAGTTTACCCAGTTAACAAAACTATGGGTTCTTTTCGGTTATCGGGAGTACCTCTGATCATGTACTACATCTATTGGTTCCATTCGGTTCGTATCATGGTGATTACATGTTGACCACAATCATGTTAACCACTTTTACCGGGATTAGAACCGAACAGAACCAATAGATGTAGTACCTAATCAGAGGTACTCCTGATAACCGAAAAGAACCGTCTTGTATCCACCAAACATACCTTTAAATTTTCCTCGTTAATATCTGTAAAATCGAGAATATCTGTTTTGTATGTATATCAAAAAAATAAATTTATATGCCAGTTTTGTGTTTTCGGAGCAGTTTTTCATGCTCATACATAAGCCAAAAATAAAGAAAAATTAATAAAGTAAGGTGGTCCCGATAACCGACTAGAACCTACTACTTGACTACTACTTGAAAATGGTTTTAGACACTCCTACAAAAAGTTTATTTTCGGGGTGCACGGGGGGGGTTGGTTTGATGGATGGTCATACATTACACTAGCGCCGAAATTTGAAATTCGACAGTAACTTTTTTATCCAAAGAGCAGTTCTTACAGTAAATCGACCGTGCTGAACACGAATCTAGTGTCAGAATATAAATTTTGCAAGTTTTTCACGTCAAACTGTCTTTGAAGACATTTTCTTGGCTCTATTTTACTTTTGCTAGACAGTCCGAGAACCCTTTTCATTTGACTTTAAAACAGTGTCAGGTGCAGTTTTTCCTACTGATTCTAAAGTCCGTTTTATGGTTACGTGACTATGTGCAAAAATTTCCAGTACTTTTCGTGAAGCTGTTAATTTAAAAAAAACAGCTTTTTTTGATTCTTTTATTTTTCACGCGCCATATTTTTTTTCGTATATAGGTAACAACATACTACTTGACTAAAATTACATATGCTAGACCACTGAATTTTTTCGGACTACTGAACTTCCATTGGACGAGTAAAATTCCATTGGACTACTGAAGCGAAATTAACCCTATTTTTCCACCTCCCTCCAACTCAAAAATCAGAAAATTTTAAATCGATCTTGATATTTTTGGTGTGCTCAATTGAATTTGAAAAAAATTAAAGTCGGTAGATCTGATCTCTGCAAAAAACAGTTTTGAAAAGTATTAACTCTGGCTCGAGATGAAGTTTATGGGTGGGTTTATTAAAAAATTAAAATACGTTACATAAAAAATCTGACCCTAGTATAGAATACCCCCAAAAACTATAGAATACCCCCCAAAAAAACTTATGCCTTCTAAAACTTAAGTAAAGAGCACCCAAATACCGTATTACCTCTAATAGAGCCACCCCCTCTGATTCAAAATCGTGTTCTTGGCATTGCGTTTTAACCCACTTTTCAATTACTTTTCTCAGGCAAGTTACCACTCATTCTGTAGCTCATCTCACTGACTACAAAACGGGTGGTAACTTGCCTGAGATGAATCTTTAAAAAGTGGGTTAAAAACGCAATGCCAAGAACACGATTTTGAATCAGAGGGGGGTGGCTCTATTAGAGGAAATACGGTATATGTTCCAGACCCCAGAAAAAGTGCGTAAAACACTTATTAGTCACAACTTCCATACGCTGGCCTACCCCTAAGCCTAAACTTGTTGTTCCAAAGGGTAGTTTCAACGATTTCTAGAAGGTCTGATTTTTTTTTGGGGGGGGGAGGCTTATTCTATACTAGCGCCAAAAATCTTTAAAAAAGTTTTAGTGCAGCACTCTATTTTGAAACAATAGGTGGGGGGATAAAATTTTAATGGTGCCGGATTACCTAGATTTGAATGCAACTACAAAAGCCTTTACAAAAATCAATGTAGCGTTAACCATCCACTCCTGGTGTTTGCTATCGGCGAGGGTCCTACCCACTTTCTACCACAGATTTCATTTTTTTGTGGTTCAATTCAGTTCAAATATTCGCATGGGTCACGATGTTTTGATTATATTAATCCGAGTGTTCCAGATTTCTTAGATCTAGCTAATTTAGACCATGACGACCAGACTGGATCGGATAATGACTCTGATTCTGTTGGACAAGTAAGTCCAAAATTTAAAATAAACAATCCCGGTTTACAAAAAAAGAGCATACTAAAAAAATCGGGGTCAATGAATGCAAACGCCGTCCACAAAGAATCTAGTAGTGACACGGACAGTGTTACAAATTCTGATGAAGCTGCTAGTGAACATGGTCAAGAACAGGCTTTGAGTAAGTTAGAGTTTGAATATTTCAAATTAAGGTGAATTAACACGGGAACTCCTGACTGGAATAACGGTTCCCATAAGGGCATCAGAAAATGCTGAGCACGAAAGTCGCGAAATCAGACCTCCAAACATAAGTGCAATTCCCTCAAAAAGCACACTTCTCAGAAAAACTCATTGAAAAGTGAATGGTTTTTTCTTCAGGCTGGTTAGCAGTGAACTTGTTCAGCTCAGAATTGTTTTTGCTCATAAGCCATAAGCCAAAAAGACCAAAATCTGAGTTTTTTCCAATCTTCAAAAGTTGACGAGAAATTTTTTCCATTTTCATCACTTTAACTGGTCGAAATTTTGTTTCGAGATTTATTGCTTTATTAATATTTTAGCAGCATATTGTAGCGCAGCTCAAGAGCTACAAAAAACATTTCACACAATAACTTTTGAAAATCCGAATGTTGAGATATGCCCTCTTGAACAAAATCAATTTCATTAAAAATTGGAAAAAACTCAGATTTTGGTCTTTTTGGTCTTTCTTATGAGCAAAAAAAAAATTCTGAGCTGAACAAGTTCACTGCTAACCAGCCTGAAGAAAAAAAAAACCATTCATTTTTCAATGAGTTTTTCTGAGAAGTGGGCTTTTTGAGGGAATTGCACTTATGTTTGGAGGTCCAGAAACACCTACTAAGGTGATATAAAACCATACTTGGACACGCAAAAAAAAGAGCGGCAGCGGCGGCGGCGAGCGACGGGCTGCCAAAAAACAGCGGCAGCGGCGAAAAAAGCGGCGGCGGCGACGGAAGGGCCAAAAAGCCGCGGCGGCGGCAGCGGCGGGAAAAAAATAACAGCGGCTGCGGCAGCGGCGGGTCAAAAATGAGCGGCGACGCTAGCGGCGTGTGAAAAAATCTCATTTGCTAGTTTATTTAAAAAATTCGAGTCTTTTATTATGAATATTATGTAATTCAAACCAATAGAAATTTAGAAATTATTTGAAGGTTCAAACAAGTGGCAAAAGCAGCGACGGCAACTAAAAGAAAAGCGGCGGCGGCAGCGGCGGAGATTAAAAATTGAGCGGCGGCGGCAGCGGCGGCTGAAAAAAGCAGCGGCGCCGCCCGTCCAAGTATGTATAAAACCTACTTTCAAAGACTATTTTTGATCCTTCAAATTATTTCAGCCTCAAATCAACGGATTCAAATTTAGGAAAATATTTCGTTAATTAAGGATAACTTTCCGAACAGGTTTTCCTACTAAATTGCCGATAATTTTAATATAAAAAAGATCACCGATTTTGCAAAAGACACCTCTAAACTCGGTTTTGGCTAGGGTCCTACCCATTTTCAACCCTATGTTTTTTGGCTCGATTCAATCTGGCTTAGGTAGTAGTGTGAGAATTATCCAAGTGTACCAGATTTCTTAGATCTAGCTAATTTAGCCAATGACAACCAAACTGGATCTCACAATTACTATGATCCTGTCGGAAATGCATCTGAAAAATTTGGAAACAATCGCAGTCCTCATGACCCGAGTAGTTCAAACTCTCTCGTGCCAGCATATGGATTGGGATTTTATCCACAATCGGGTACATTGCATTATGACAACACACAACTAAGTGAATACCCTGGAGAACACGGAAACGAACCAGATGCTCAGAATTCAGACTTGACAAACTTTTTCCATGAAGCGTATCCACCACCTGAGTTTCATCGTGAACTTCCTAAAGTGCACAATCTCGTGGGACAAGAACGCATAAGTACAATCCTTGGTGGAGGTCACAAGTTTATAGATGGTAGACTACAGAGCCCGTATGGTGGAGGATATGGCGTACAATTCGTTTAAGGAAAAGGTGATATTGATGGCATTTCCAACATTTTCCTTTCAAGCTCTCATTATTTTTTTAAATTTTACGTTTCTTTTTATAAAAAATGATACTTCTTTCTGGCAGCAGATTTGAATTCTCGCAGAATACTTTTTTGTGGCCACAGACTTTTGTCGCCATAAAAATTTGTGTGGCCGTTTTCAAATATTCTGTGGCAAGAAAAAAGAAGCATCCTTTTTATGAACTTCGGTGTATAGTGTATTCTCGCATATCCGACACCCCTAGATTGATTTTGTTGGACAGCACTTGAACTCGGTGAATTAACGCCCCAGTTATCCGACACCCCGGTTAACCGACGCCTCAGTTATCCTTTTGGTTTGTTAACATTGGGAGATCACGGTAATTTTGCTGAAACTGAACTTTTTAGAAAGGAATACCGTATTTCCTCTAATAGAGCCCCCGGGGCTTTATTTTTTGGATGCCCGAAAATCGGAAAATTTGGAATTCGATCTCGAGATTTTTGGGTGCTCAACTAAAATCTGAAAAGTGCAATCGGTAGAGCTCGTGGGAGTTAAGAAAACGCGTAAAACAGCTTTGCAAAAAATTGACACTGAGCTGAGATATAGGTCCTCAAAGTTAGGGGTGCTTTATTAGAGGGAGGGGCTCTATTAGAGGAAATACGGTAGGTCAGAAAAAACCTTTTTGTCGTTTTTAACGTACAAAAATTACCTAGGACACGTTTAAACTCAAGCCAGTCACAGTAAAACCCCAAAAATCATCAATTTTCGGAAATTTAAAATTGGTAAAAAAAAACACAGGGGGGACCAAGGCAAAAAATGGTACCCATTCAGGAATAGGGAAGATTTGTCTTAAAAACCCCAGTTAACCGACACATTATCTATCCGACGCCCTGCAATCGGTCCCTAGGGGTGTCGGATAAACGAGTTTAGACTGTAATTCTACTTTTTTCATGCATATTTTTTTCAGTATCTTTGTACGGCTTATTTCTTGTCTGTTGAACTATCTATCATAGATATTGACTTTTATGAAAATAAACTTTTTTTATCCAACACATTTCTTACAAATTTATATTTTTAGTTAGACTTGACTCAAGAACTGGTCCAGTTTTATCTTTTATAATCCATCCCACCAAAAATGAGTGCTTCTGAAAAGTGGGCTTGCACTCATGTTTGGAGGTCCGATTTTGTGATATTCCTCCATGCATCCAGAGCTCCATGCATCTCAAGCCCTCTGCTTGAGAGTTAGAGATGCGCGCGCTCACTTATCTTAGGCCCCTTCTACAATGCAAATTCAGTTCTCAACCTTGGTGAAGCATTTTAGCCTTTTTCAGCCAGACAACTTTGATTTTTATTGGCAAGTTTGATATCATATACGAGCTGAGATCCAGGCTTTTGTTTGACACCAAGCTTGCAGAGGGCGGATTTTAAAATTATGGATAAAAGTTGGTAATCTTCAACATGATCGCACTTATCAAAAATTCTAATTTTGACTTCGTGCAAGATTGGTGTCAAAGGAAATCCCTAAATCTCAGCTTCAATATGGCACCAAACTTGCAAAAAAACTTGAAGCCCTCTTGCTGAAAATTGCAAAAAGCACTTCGCCGATGTTTAGGATTGAGGATGGATTGTGAAACAAGCCTTAGACATAATTCCGAGAAGTACTTTTGATAAAGAAATGCATATAGCGTCTCTTTTTGCAACGGCCCATGTTGAAAGACACGTGAAACACACAAAATAGTCATTTCGCACAAATTTATAATTTTAGTTAGACTTGACTCAAGAACTGCTCCTGTTTTGTCTTTTATAATCCATCCCACCAAAATAGTGAAATAAAGCTTAAATGTACTTTTCAAGTGTCGTTTTAATTAGACAGTATTGTTCATGCAATTTCCAAGTAATGTGTTCAAGACATCTAAATCACCTGCCAGGCTCCAAGCCCTAGACAACCCAAGGCTAATAATCCTATTATTGTTGGCGAAAGCCTATTTTTAATGTTTCTTTTGGCTGCAACCAGAATGAGATAATGGCCAGGCAGAGTTTTTTACTCTCTTTGGTATTCCTGCCTCTTTGTAATATCCCATTCAGGCATGCTTCTATTCTTCCTCCTCTTTTGGCCAATGCAATTCTCCTGCTTGCTACACTCTTGGCCCAGTTTTGGGGTGGAGTTGAGGCAGGGCTTAGCTCAGGTCCTCTTCCTCTATTGCTACTACCTCTGTGGTCCAGTCAAAATTAGTGCTTCCAGTGAGTCTGCAGTGGAATTATTCGGCTACTTATCATCCATTCAAAAAAAAGGCTTATGATTTCTTTTATTCACTGACGCAACTGTGAAAAAAGAAGGTATGCTGCCAGTGAAAAAAAACTTGAGTGCTAGATATTCTGTAACACTAACACCGTGTCAACCTCACTAATCACGCATTTTGAAAAAAAGCTGCTGATTTTTTTATTCACTGACGCAACTGTGAAAAAAAACTAGCAACGCAACCAGTAAGAACCGAACCAGAGTGGTAATCACTTTACAAAAACAGCAACTTATCCACTAAGCTACTTAATCCATTTGCTGCAGACAGATTAATTTGACCAAGTATTTCAAAAAGTTCAAATCAAATTTGCGAGTGCAACAAGGGCAAATAAAGCCTGCTACTTGCCGTATAATTCCTATTCATTATTCTCTACTCCAAAATTTACAAAATCTACCTAAACAACTTCATTTCTAACGTTACTTCACCCATCGTGCAATCTCTTTTGGCTATTGACCATCGACTATTGACGGCATGATACACTTCGAAAGATCCTTGGCTTTTTCAATTTTGCGGCTGGCTTACGCTCTAAAAACAAATCTTACATACATTACTACTACTATTTACCCATTCCACACCATCATCTATGCAAACACTTTGTTAGTAATTGAATTAGTCAATTTTCTTTGACCAAACATTTTGTTCACTATTTTGCCTGTTGTTAGTGTTGAATGCGCATGAATTGGGCTTTTACAAATATATTCTTTTCTATTTTAACACTCGTGGCTCAACTCAAATTCGCCCAAGTAGAAGGGATGTATGAGGGGTCAGGCTCTTCTTCACTTCTTAAATTCTTCAGTCCCTGCAATTTTCCTATACCTCCTGTATCAGTTCCCACAGTTTGGCAACCGGACAATGATGGAAAATTTCGGCAAGAAACTGAGTTTGGACATTTTAGCTTTGTAAAATTAATTTTATTTTTTCTCAAATTTTGCATTGACGCACTAAAAATTTGCGAGCAAGTTTTTTTAGGAATGATTGAATTTTTTCTATGAATAAATTTGGGAATGTGGTTCGGAGAGAGGTTAAGTTCGCCCAATCTGTTATGCATTATTGATTGCATAACAAGTGGGCTTTCTCTTAGGTAATAGAAGTTTGCTCTTTTATTTGATGATAAACAAATGTGAAAAATTTAAAATATTTTAAGCATAGCTACAATCGAACCTAGATATAATGACACCCCCCAAAAGTTAGTTCCAACCTAGGATCTGACACTTTTTCTACCTCGATTATTGAATGTTTTTGCCAGTTCTCTTTTCACAGTCTGGTCCCAAATATCGTGGGGATTTCGACTTTGCCGATCATTTTTTAAAAACTGAAAAAAATTGTTCATTTAAAAAGCAAAACCGGGACAAAACGACACCCTGTTTTCAAACGTTTTTTGAAAACGATCGGCAAAATCGAAATCCTTACGATATTCAGGACCAGACTGTAAAAACAGAACTGGCAAAGAAATTTAAAAAATCAAGGTGAAAAAAGTGTCGGACCCAAGGTGGGAACTAACTTTTGAGGGTGTCGTTATATCAAGGTTCGACGGAACTTATGCACAATGTTGCCCCTACATTTTTTCTGTTTTTTCCATTGATCAAAATACACATAACTTTATTCCATTTACGTGAACACGTTATAATTCCACTCCCGGTCTATACCTCCACGAACAACAATTTCACCATTAACAGATACAAATACCTCAGACACATGTTTCCACAGGTAAAAAAGCGCATCAGGTCCTCTGAACTTCTTCTTCCACATAAGCTCGGCAAGAAATTTACAGAATAGACTACTAATTTACCAACCACTGCAGAGCGCTTATCATCCCATTTCCGGAACTTCATAGGCTTCGAACAATAAGGACAACGGCGAGCAGAATGTAGCAGTCCAATATTTTGCAACCAAACGATGAGTTCATCTTCAGACATGCTGTCCAGAAATCGAAAGAGAGGTCGCAGATTAAGACCTTTCAAGCACTCCATGGAAGGTCTAAAAGATAAGAAAAAAAAAGAAAAAAAGAAGAAAAGAAAAATGGTTTAAAAATGATTAAAATATTTGGGGGCAACATTGTGCATAAGCACCGGTTCGACTGTGATACGATTTGTTTAAAATAATTAGGTTGAAGTAAGAAGGAAATGTACAAAAGTTCAGATCATGTGGAAGGTTAGATAGATGTAAATTAAGGGAGATATAAAAAAATCTGAAAAGTACATTTTGATTTTAAGTCATTTTATCCTATGCTTCTTGCCCTTTTATTTCCCTTAAACTTTTAAGAAGGAAAAAGGTTTAAGGTCATGAAAAAGGCCTTGAATGCAACACGACTTTTCTGACTAAAAATTTAAAATTATTCTATACCAGAATCTAACTCCCTGGTCACACTCCTTGGTCGCTGTCGAGGTCGACTTTTTTGAACTTCTTTTGTATGCAGGGATTATTTTATCTGATATTATTTTCATGTTTTTCATACCAAATATTAGCCTAAAATCCAAGATTTTTTCTATATGAAAAATATCTTAAAAAATACAACAAAGGGTATATAATAGTTCAAAATTTGGATACTGGTCGATGTCACGGTCGATGTAAAAACAAGCTATTTCGACCTTGACATCGACCAGCCTAAAATTTTGAACTATTGTACACACTATTGTACACACTATTGTCATATAAATTAAAAATTTCTTGATGTAGAAAGCTTGGATCATAAGCTATTGTTCAGTAAAAAAACATGTAAATAATACTGAAAAAAATCATCTCTGGTCACGAAAGAAATTCAAAAAGTCGACCTCGACAGCGTCCAAAAACACAGACCATATTTAAAAACACTATTTCAGTTCATCAACATGTGCCACATAGATGGACACCAGACCTATTTCATGTGCGATTTGCACAACCAGCTTAAGCACCAGAATTCATACGCAATAAAATCCAATTTCGCCAAGCATCAGTCGGTGTTGCAGCAAAACGGCACTTACATGATCGGCATTCTTCTAGGTAACACTCAAAGTTTGAGGAAAAGGTACAAAAAACTGAAATTTTAGTGAAACACCTAGCACAACCAGTGTCTTCAAACTACATTACCAAAACGAGTTTTGAATTCGGGTGTCTGTTTCAAGTGAGAGTGATAAGTAAATCTACAAATCTATGCGATCCAATTTGTAGTTGCCTTGTGAACCAATGACGCCGGAGACCATTGAAAAATATGTGAAAAACATAAAAACTTTCACGAAGGTTCACCTTTGTTATTTGAATCGGCATCCGGTTCTAAGTTCTGGCCTGGGAAAATGTCGCTAAAGCTGTTGTCCACTTTTTTCTTACTTTTTTTTTAATTTGCGACTTTTTAAATTTGTTCCAATTGCTTTTTTTACATTTTTCTCAACTTTTTCACTCAGGCGAAATCTTAGGTGTAGAATAGGTCAGTGCATGTTAGAGAGAACTCTAGCGTGTATTTCGAATCACAAAAAATTAAAATAATGAAAAGGCAATGAAAAACGCAGAAAATGGACAAACATTCCGCGCCAGGAAAACAGTTTTGGCCACTTTTGGCTCTTCAAACCTACATTTTTGGAACAAACTAATGTGTACTGGTTCAGTTATACACGGCTGCCCTCTTCCAACGCTGGTTCCCAGTCAAAGAATGCTTAGAACCAAGGGTTATGGTAAGTACATTTTAATTAGAAACCATCGAAATCTCCTCTTTTCCAACATAGATTTTTGTAGATTCTCATTGTTTTGGATGGGATCATTTCCGACACAAGAAAACTGACATCAGTAATCCTGTACTCAGGTAAGGCTCACTATGTTTTGTACTTTTCGTCATTCAAAGGCAACTCTTCAAACCTTACATTGAATTCGTGTTTAGCATAGTTAATTGGACGTGAAACTGTGCTTTTAGTGGCGTTTCAGCACAAAACGAAATAAGTTTCGTTTTGTGCTGAAACGTCATATATTTTAAATATTATTGGTGCCAATTCAAATTGTGTAATTTTTAAAGGTGCCATCAGCAATCAAAAGACGACATTCAGCAGCCATTCGTAAATCTGTCTCTGAGCAGAACATGACCAGACCCATTTCGAACCATTTAGTCTATCCAGGTTCAGTGAAAATGACCTATCCAACCATTTAGTCAGGTATAGGGGCGAAAGATTGATCGAACCATCTAGCCTTCCACATACTTGCCTCGGAACCGGAAGCCTCTTACCGGAATATATCCACTCTCTTATACTGGGGCAAACCACTGAAAGTGGCTAATGTGACTCAAGGTGTGTATCACACATGCCTTAAGCGTAAGAACTCAAGGCACTACTCCGGGCAAAAACTACCGAAGGGGCATCACTCCGCTTCCTTACTCTACTGGGGGGAAACCACTGAAGTCACTCAGGACCATTCACTAGGGCACTTTTTACAAATAAAAACACAGACTGAAAATATTACTGCAATAATGCTCAATGTAATGTAAGAACATCAAAAAATTACACAATTTGAATTGGCGCCAATAATATTTAAAATATATAACTTATTTCGTTTTGTGCTGAAACGTCAATACCCTTTTTGAGTTAAGCTCACTGTCAAATTTCAAATTCCAGAGACAAAAAATATTCAAATTAAAATTGCACGCAAACGATGTTGTTATCTTCTCGTGTTATTCCACACTCAAAAAATTGTTCATTGCATTAAATTGTTGTGTTTGAGTCCTGTTGTATTAAATTTTGCAGTATAATTTTTTAGCACTTCTGGAAAGCAAAAATTTAAGGTTTTATAAGAAAACTAGACTGTGAAATAGGTACAAACTATGTCAAACAAATGTCAACACGTGTTTGACAAGTTTGTGTGACACAAAAGTGTGAACAGTTCCAATAAGTGTGTCACAAAAATCCTGTCAAACAAGGGGGTGTGCATAAATACTAGGAGCTTGCAGATAATCGACACTTCATGCCTTACATATCCAACATACAGCTGGAGACCACAAATTATTTATTGCAAGGTAGAGGGGATTAAGGAATACCTTGAATGACTATGATTGAAAAAATAAGTTTCAGGTGGACCCCTGCCAGATGTTATAGCTGACATGATAGACAATGTAAAAAAGTCTGGACAAAATATTAATAACTAATGCGTATTTAGCTTGGCCACGCCTTTCGCGAGTTCGCCCGAACAAAAGGAAAACCACGCAGGCACCCTGTACCTTTTTGGGCTTGGAGATTGGGAGGTAAATTTCGGAAGAAAACAATAAAGATGAAGTAAAAACAATTTTTCTTTCAGGTATATGCGCGTTTCTGATGATGGCAGCACTTTTTGTAGAATGGTTTATTGTAAGAAAGCGATTGTCCAGAAGGAGACCAATTTGTGGCATACCATCAGAATCAGTCAGGAAAACGCATATGATGTTTTAAAAATGTTTTCATAAGCAATAAAATCCCCCATAATAAAATAAGCACCTTATAAACGGCAATGAGTGAAAACATTTATTTTCTCATGTTTTGATCATTTAAGTTTTCGATTTTGGGTATTTACCCGGCTATTTAGCCATTAACTGTCGTACCAAATTGCAATATATCCTGACCCACTTTTTGCTTCAGTTGAAAACACTCGTAACGTTTCATTAGAAGGGACTTGGTACTAGAGAAAAGCATTTTCAATGTAGTCAGGGTATCAAGCAAAGAATTTTCATAGGGCCCCTTAGGTTTTACAGCATCAGAAAAACGGTTGAACTCACGTGTCTGTAACTTACTAATTACGAGCCTCACTTTAGCATCTTCCGGCAGCTGACTTCCATCCTGCTCGACAATAGATCGCAGCCACCAATTTTCGAAGGTCAAGTCATCTTCTGGAATGTAGCGGAAAGAATCAATTCGTGCTCCCAATGATGACGTAAGCGTTTCTTTAGTACCTGAAATTGAAGTAACACCGGCTCCCCCCGGCAGAATTACCACGCTCCGCGAGCAATTTTAAAATAACAGCATTTTGCTCACTCTGAGCTTTCATCAACAGAGCATTTTGTTCAAAAAGCTGCTTAATATCAACAGGTTCCATTTTTAATTTTTGCGACTGCGCCAAATCTCCTATATAGTATTAGAGCTGTTTTGTCTGTCCACTTTTGATGTTTTTAGTTTTTTTTGAGTGTTTTTGTTTGGTTTTTTGGTCAATTTTTTTTTAAATTGAAGCTAAGAATCTCAGGAGTAGTACGATTGTTTTGGATTTTGGTTTTGAGATTTTTTTTGGTTTGCTTTTTGGGGTTTCAGTGAGCAAATTGGTGATTTTCTGCTTCAAGTGCAAAATTCTCAAAGTTATTATTAGCCGATTTTGTGTGCGCCACTCTTAAAATGTAGCCCAGAATCTCAGCTTTCTTTAAAAAAAAAGATCGGTGAAAAATGAGGACTAGAACCCGGGGATATGGACGCTTTTAGGGAGGTGGTTATTCAGAAGGAATTTGAAATTGAACCTTTTTGAATTTGAATTTTTGTCTCGAAAGGAAAGTTGTATTTTTATTATTATTTCGAGCAGTTTTTTGTGACTGTGTTCTATATCCTGACAGTCATAAAAAAGATTGTTTAACAATCAAATGAACGAGTTTTTTCGCTGATTTGACCGCATTGAGTACCTCTAGATATTGAGTAAGTGTGCCATTAAAGTGGGCATGTATACTCAGAAAAACGATTACCGTATATTCTCTAATAATCCTCACTGTCTGATAATCCCCCACCCCACATTTTTTGACTAAGATTTAAGAGTTAAGACCATTTTTGATTGACAATAGTTCAAGTTGAAAATCATAGATAATCATGATATTAGGCCTTAGTCGCGAGAGTGGGTGCCCCGCTACTTTGATTACCGTTTTAGCTATCATGGATTTTAAACTTTTGTCGTTACATTTGCACCTTGACCAAGGCGAGGGTGGTGCGCCGATAGGCGGGCCCCCCGAGCTAGTATGTTGTATAATAGATAGGCAAGAAGTATGAGCGCTCGAATAAACATCAGAACTTTATAACAGAACACCAGACAACAATACAACAAAAAATCTCATTAATTAACTTCCTAACAACCGAATATACGAGACAATGACACGCAATTCGTGTCAGGACAAATTGCAGTTCAAAATACACATATCACCACAACATCCTTAAGTTTATAAAAATTCTTGTTCTCGGTGTTTACTTTTTTTGCACCAGCATGTAGTCCTGCATTTCTAGTCTCTAATGCACTATCAGTTAGCTCACTACAATTTATAAAAGTCGGAGAACAATTCATTTGAAAAAAAAAGATGTATTTTCAAAAAACCGTATTTTTCTCAACTTTTTTCAAATCACATTGAGCCAGTTGACATTGATTTCATCAGAAAGTATAATAGCAGGGCTGCATGCTAGCGCACAAAACATTAAAACAAAAGTTAATGAAAACCACTAGAACAACGAGTTTTAAAAATATGAAGAGGCAAACACATAATTTGAGGTCTGTTTTCACCTACAACGGTTAAAAAAATACAACACAGACACAATTTCGCAAAATATAAGAATGAATTTAAATATGTACAAACTTGGCGTAGTGTTAATACGTTCCAGCTATTTCCGGACATTTGTCCAAAAATGGCTGAATAACCCTTACGCCGTTGGTGCATGCAAGAAAGTATTTAACTGGAATATGGTGAAACATCCATGAAAATTCAATTTTTTAATTGGTGCAAAAAACATCTTTAAAGGGAATAGAGGCTGTATTGGGAAAGTGAGGAACGAAAACGGGATACCAATTACAGACAGCCCACTAGCCCCTTGATTGAAAAGCCGGCTCAAGGTGAATTCATCTTCAACCAGATCATCCTCGGTGAATTCATCTTCAACCAGATCATCCTCGGTGAATTCATCTTCAACCAGATCATCCTCGGTGAATTCATCTTCAACCAGATCATCCTCAGTGAATTCATCTTCAACCAGATCATCCTCGGTGAATTCATCTTCAACCAGATCATCCTCAGTGAATTCATCTTCAACCAGAACATCCTCAGTGAATTCATCTTCAACCAGATCATCCTCGGTGAATTCATCTTCAACCAGATCATCCTCGGTGAATTCATCTTCAACCAGATCATTCAACCAGATCATTGTTTGAATTTGGTTTGTCTCATAGCGAATTCGAAACTCAGAAAGTGTTTTTGTGTTAGCAAACCGGTTTTACCGGGTGATCCGAAAGTTCCCGTAAAAATTTTATCGCTATTTTTTTGTATTATTTCAAAACCATAAATTTCTTTGTAATGTCATAAAATGTTTCTCATTTTCTCCTCTTTCGAATGGTATATCAATAATTTATTTCACTCATCAAAATAACCACCATTTGCATCAATACATTTTTTGACTCTTTTTGGAAAATTGTCAATAGATTTTTGAATCATTTCTTGCGGAATTTCATCCCATTCTTTCACTAGCGTTGCCTTCAACTCAGCTATTGTTTTGTGTGGCTTTGCGCAGGCTTTTGATTGGAGATAAGGCCATACAAAATAATCCATAACCGTCAAATCAGGAGAATTGGGAGGCCATTCATCATTGTTTTTCCAGTGACTGTCGACCTTGATGGCATCTGGGGAATTGTCGGCAATCCATTGTTGGGTTTCAAAGGCTCGATGCGAAGGTTACTGTTTATTCCTGCACTTTTTTTGGTCTTGAACGCTTATTTTATTATGGGCATTTTATTGCTTATGAAAACAATTTTAAAACATCATATGCGTTTTCCTGACTGATTCTGATGGTATGCCACAAATTGGTCTTCTTCTGGACAATCGCTTTCTTACAATAAACCATTCTACAAAAAGTGCTGCCATCATCAGAAACGCGCATATACCTGAAAGAAAAATTGTTTTTACTTCATCTTTATTGTTTTCTTCCGAAATTCACCTCCCAATCTCCAAGCCCAAAAAGGTACAGGGTGCCTGCGTGGTTTTCCTTTTGTTCGGGCGAACTCGCGAAAAGCGTGGCCGAGCTAAATACGCATTAGTTATTAATATTTTGTCCAGATTTTTTTACATTATCTATCATGTCAGCTATAACATCTGGCAGGGGTCCACCTGAAACTTATTTTTTCAATCATAGTCATTCAAGGTATTCCTTAATCCCCTCTACCTTGCAATAAATAATTTGTGGTCTCCAGCTGTATGTTGGATATGTAAGGCATGAAGTGTCGATTATCTGCAAGCTCCTAGTATTTATGCACACCCCCTTGTTTGACAGGATTTTTGTGACACACTTGTTGGAACTGTTCACACTTTTGTGCCACACAAACTTGTCAAACACGTGTTGACACTTGTTTGACATAGTTTTTACCTATTTGACAGTCTAGTTTTCCTATAAAACCTTACCCGAGGAGCAATATTAGCACTGAAATTTCATGGAGAGGCCGAAAAAAGCAAGATTCCACTTTTCGTTTCTGTCTAGATGCTTCAAATTTGTCCCACTTGTGTGACACAAATGTAAAATTTTTTTTACAAATCTCGGATATTTTGCGTGAAATGGAGAAATCTAAGTTTCAGGTTCGTGTTTTCTGGGTCAATTTGCCTGAGGTGGTCTAGAGCTCGCGTTTATTTTTTTGAATGCGCGCCTTTGAAATAGGTCTTTGTTTTTCCAATTTCATACCAAATCGACCGCTGAGACTTGCTTTCAAAGAAAAAATATTGGGATATACACAGGTTTTCTTTAAAATTTAAAAATTTTTTCTGTGGCGCCAATTTAAAAAATATTTTAATCTATGCTTGACTTTAAGACAAATTTTATATGTTTTAAGGTCAACTTTATTCATTTAAACTGTGGTTTGCAAAACCGTAACACTAAGGATACAATGACGTGGCAAAAGTTGTAGTCACGATCAGAGCTGTATAATTATCCGGGTAATTAAGATTCCGGTAATTACCCGGGTAATTACCCAGAATTATCCGAAACACGGGTAATTGTAAAAGAATACCATAAATACTTCTTCGCCGTAATACAGTAGTCTACTGGACTACTGTATTACGACTATCAAGCAAATTTTTGCTTTCCAGGAGTGGTACAAAATTATGCTGCAAAATTTAATACAGCAGGCCTCAAACACAACAATTTAATGCAATGAACAATTTTTTGAGTGTGGAATAACACGAGAAGATAACAACATCGTTTGCGTAGAATAATGGGAAAATAATACTTCAATCAAGGTTAAAGCTCATCACTGCTAATTCCTTCTTCTACAGTCTTTGGCTCATTTTCTTCCTTGAATCCTGCATTGTTGGTGTAGCGCGCATTGCAGAATTTGCAGTAGCCAACAACGATGTTTCTTTCTTTCGAGTCTTTTTCATCTCCTCTGTCAAAGAAGTTCCAACACCAGGACAGCAATTTTACCATTGAGTTGCCTAAGACCAATTTATTTGAAACTAGATAGAAGAGTTTCCAAACACAAAGAAATCTGAAAGGACGAAACATTCTTACACGAAATTTACTTATAGACAATATAATAACATGGCGCACATTTAAATTTTTTTTAATTTGGTATTTTATAATTACCCGATTTTCATATAGCGGGTAATTTGCATGGGTTACACCCATTGTACAGCCCTAATCACGATCACACTTTTTGCACACTTTTAATTTGAATATTTTTTGTCTCGGGTGGAATTTGAAATTTGACAATGAGCTCAACTTAAAGGGGGTATTGACGTTTCAGCACAAAACGAAACTGAAACATCATATATTTTAAATATTATTGGCGCCAATTCAAATTGTGTAATTTTTTGATGTTTTTACATTACATTGAGCATTATTGCAGTAATATTTTCAGTCTGTGTTTTTATTTGTAAAAATTGCCCTAGTGAATGGTCCTGAGTGCCTTCAGTGGTTTGCCCCAGCATAAGAGAGTGGATACATTCCGGTAAGAGGCTTCCGGTTCCGAGGCAAGTATGTGGAAGGCTAGATGGTTCGAAATGGGTCTAGTCATGTTCTGCTCAGAGACAGATTTACGAATGGCTGCTGAATGTCGTCTTTTGATTGCTGGTGGCACCTTTGAAAATTACACAATTTGAATTGGCGCCAATAATATTTAAAATATATGACGTTTCAGCACAAAACGAAACTTATTTCGTTTTGTGCTGAAACACCACTAAAAGCACAGTTTCACGTCCAATTAACTATGCTAAACACGATGTAAGGTTTGAAGAGTTGCCTATAAATGACGAAAAGTACAAAACATAGTGAGCCTTACCTGAGTACAGGATTACTGATGTCAGTTTTCTTGTGTCGGAAATGATCCCATCCAAAACAATGAGAATCTACAAAAATCTATGTTGAAAAAGAGGAGATTTCGATGGTGTCTAATTAAAATGTACTTACCATAACCCTTGGTTCTAAGCATTCTTTGACTGGGAACCAGCGTTGGAAGAGGGCAGCCGTGTATAACTGAACCAGTACACATTAGTTTGTTCCAAAAATGTGGGTTTGAAGAGCCAAAAGTGGCCAAAACTGTTTTCCTGGCGCGGAATGTTTGTCCATTTTTTGCGTTTTTCATTGCCTTTTCATTATTTTAATTTTTTTGTGATTCGAAATACACGCTAGAGTTCTCTCTAACATGCACTGACCTACCCTACACCTAAGATTTCGCCTGAGTGAAAAAGTTGTGAAAAATGTAAAAAACAATTGGAAAAAATTAAAAAAGTCGCAAATTAAGAAAAAAGTGGACAACAGCGTTAGCGACGTTTTCCCAGGCCAGAACTTAGAACCGGATGCCGATTCAAATAACAAAGGTGAACCTTCGTGAAAGTTTTTATGTTTTTCACATATTTTTCAATGGTCTCCGGCGTCATTGGTTCACAAGGCAACTACAAATTGGATTGCATGGATTTGTAGATTTACTTATCACTCTCACTTGAAACAGACACCCGAATTCAAAACTCGTTTTGGTAATGTAGTTTGAAGACACTGGTTGTGCTAGGTGTTTCACTAAAATTTCAGTTTTTTGTACCTTTTCCTCAAACTTTGAGTGTTACCTAGAAGAATGCCGATCATGTAAGTGCCGTTTTGCTGCAACACCGACTGATGCTTGGCGAAATTGGATTTTATTGCGTATGAATTCTGGTGCTTAAGCTGGTTGTGCAAATCGCACATGAAATAGGTCTGGTGTCCATCTATGTGGCACATGTTGATGAACTGAAATAGTGTCTTAAAATATGGTCTCTGTTTTTGGTCTTAGTCGCTGTCGAGGTCGACTTTTTGAATTTCTTTCGTGACCAGAGATGATTTTTTCCAGTATTATTTACATGTTTTTTTACTGAACAATAGCTTATGATGCAAGCTTTCTACATCAAAAATGTTTTTATTTATATGACAATAGTGTGTACAATAGTTCAAAAGTTGTAGGCTGGTCGATGTCGCGGTCGAAATAGCTCGTTTTTACATCGACCGTGACATCGACCAGTATCCAAATTTTGAACTATTATATACCCTTTGTTGTATTTTTTAATTTTTAAGATATTTTTCATATAGAAAAAATCTTGGATTTTAAGCTTTTGTATGGTATGAAAAACATGAAAGTGATACCAGAAAAAATAATCCCTGGACACAAAAGAAGTTCAAAAAAGTCGACCTCGACAGCGACCAAGGAGTGTGACCAGGGAGTTAGATTCAGGTATAGCATAATTTTAAATTTTTAGTCAGAAAAGTCGTGTTGCATTCAAGGCCTTTTTCATGACCTTAAACCTTTTTCCTTCTTAAAAGTTTAAGAGAAATAAAAGGGCAAGAAGCATAGGATAAAATGACTTAAAATCAAAATGTACTTTTCAGATTTTTTTATATCTCCCTTAATTTACATCTATCGACCCTTCCCCCATGATCTGAACTTTTGTACACTTTTCTTCTAGTTTAACCTGATCAATTTAGGCTGTAACTGAATTGCACCTGCAAAAGTCTGAATTCCACCTGCAAATTTTTGCAGTCCTTCCAGTGGCTGCGGCAAAGGATCGAGAAGATTTTCGAATTCCATCAGCATCAGAGAGTGCTTGCAGACATTCGGACAAGTGCAAGATATATAGCCAGAAAAGCAGGATGACTTCTTCATTGTGTAGAATGACGAGCGCAACATCTTTTTTCGAGTCCAATCGGTGTAGACAAACCCTGTGTTTCCTGAACGTAACTTTGCTGATGTTGTCATTTAATCTTCTGGGAACAGTTGGCACCCACAGTGGCTCCTAACGTAAACTATAACAAATTAAGGAAAATTTACGAAAAGTTATCTTTCTTTCTGGGTCCATGCTACGATGCCGCATATATTGCTCAGTTAGAAGAAGAACCTCCTCTGTGTGGCGTCGTTCTCGCTCATGTTGTTAGTGCCAGCTAACCCATTATTTGTTGGAATAGATGACATGGAAAGGCCGATTGTACTCGCATAGCGATGGAACCATCCCTGATATGTTGACCGGTAAAGCCACGAGTTGAAATTTTTTTGCAGAGATTAAAAAATACGAGGTGTAGTAGACCATTTCTCATCCCTGTGATTCAAAAGAGTACGAGCAGCTAAATTGAGGTTGTGTCAAGGCTTTTAATAGGCTTATTAATTTGAAGAAAACAAACCGGCACGAAATTCTTCATAACACTTTGCTTGAGCCAAAATATTCACATCTTTCTTCGCTTCATCGCAGGCAGCTTCGTAGATCTTCGCTTTCGGCTGTTCACTAATTAGATTCATTGTGACATGAAAGGGACACATTCCTCTTAAGGCACTAGGAAGCTCAGCAGGGCAGGCTAAGCCGGTAAGTGTTGCATTCTTATCGAAGTTAATAATATGAATCGACTTACTATTTTTTATTTTCGCAGCTGCGTCTGCAATCAACAGATGCTGTTTGTATAACTTTTCTGGATCCCAGCGTGCAATATATTTCAGAAATTCACCGTAACACCATTTGTCTTCGTGAGATGCGATAGGTGATCCGATTGGAAAGAACTTATTGTATGCGTCAGGAAACCAACTAACCTGATAAAGTTAGACTAGAAACACCCTTCACCGTCTAAATTAAGTACTTACCAGAAGAGGATAGTTAAGTGTCATTAGTTTGTCCGTGCCATCAACTTGATTGACCGGCCATTGACTTTGTCGACGAAGGAGCTTGAAATGACCATGATGAATTTAGGCACAGCTTTTGCTTCTTCGTTTTCTTGCACAATAATAACAGTATGGCGGAATGCCACCACAATGATTGATCTTCATCCACTGAAAATAGAATTCATGTAAAAATTATTTAAGATGGTAAATCCTAACCCAGAATCTGCTTGTTTTTCTGAAGATTTTCGAGTGACAGCGTGTTAGAGAACCCCCTTTTCTGTGCATTGTGGGATTTCTGATTTTCTATTGGCTTGAGTGTGGGCATCCGCATGCATGAAACACCTGCTTCCGTCTAAAAACTAATAAATTATCTGAATTTTACACATGACTAACTAAGTTACATGAAGTTTTTGCTGAATCACCCTGGCAGTCATCCCTCTACTCGGTTCGTCCTTAGCACTGATGCTCTTCTTTATAGGACTACTTCAGCCAGTATCGCTTAAACTTTTGTGATCGTATTCCTCAGTTGTTTGAATTAAAGTTACTGATGGTGGTGAGAGATTTTTTCATTAACGAATGCGCATGTAGCCTTGCACTGAAGTATTCCGGACGGTTCTTGTTGGAATCATCACAGCTGCAGACTTGGTCGGAATACTTTACGGTATAGTGAAAATAATAGCTGAAATGAAAATATTCAATACATATCAACTCAAGCTAAAACCCCTTACTACTTCCAACGCTCTTTGCTTTCGCCCAGCCAACGTCCTCCTTGCTCTTGCACAACACTAAAGTTGTCTATTAACGTTCCGGTCCTCGCTTTTTGGTCTGCTCGATTTGAGGCTCCATCTACAAACATAAAAACATAACTTAGAAGCAAAAAGAAGCAAATAAATAATTTGCCGGTGAAATTCAGAAATTTTTAGGTGAAATTCACATATTTGCAGGTGAAATTCAATTTGAGCCAGAAATTTAAACAAATCGTATTACAATCGAACCTGGATATAAAGACACCCTCAGAAGTTCGTGCCGACCTACGGTCTGACACTTTTTTACCTCGATTTTTGAATGTTTTTGCCAGTTCTATTTTTATAGTCTGCTCCCAAATATCGTGAAGATTTCGATTTTGCCGATCGTTTTCAAAAAACGTTTGAAAACAGGGTGTCGTTTTGTCCCGGGTTTGTTTTTTAAATGAACAATTTTTTTCAGTTTTTAAAAAATGATCGGCAAAGTCGAAATCCCCACGATATTTGGGACCGGACTGTGAAAACAGAACTGGCAAAAACATTCAATAATCGAGGTAGAAAAAGTGTCAGACCCTAGGTTGGAACTAACTTTTGGGGGTGTCGTTTTATCCAGGTTCGATTGTAGCTATGCTTAAAATATTTTAAATTTTTCACATTTGTTTATCATCAAATAAAAGAGCAAACTTCTATTACCTAAGAGAAAGCCCACTTGTTATGCAATCAATAATGCATAACAGATTGGGCGAACCTAACCTCTCTCCGAACCACATTCCCAAATTTATTCATAGAAAAAATTCAATCATTCCTAAAAAAACTTGCTCGCAAATTTTTAGAGCGTCAATGCAAAGTTTGAGAAAAAATAAAATTAATTTTACAAAGCTAAAATGTCCAACCTCAGTTTCTTGCCGAAATTTTCCATCGTTGTCCGGTTGCCAAACTGTGGGAACTGATACAGGAGGTATAGGAAAATTGCAGGGACTGAAGAATTTAAGAAGTGAAGAAGAGCCTGACCCCTTATACATCCCTTCTACTTGGGCAAATTTGAGTTGAGCCACGAGTGTTAAAATAGAAAAGAATATATTTGTAAAAGCCCAATTCATGCGCATTCAACACAAACAACAGGCAAAATAGTGAACAAAATGTTTGGTCAAAGAAAATTGACTAATTCAATTGCACACTAGGAACTAACAAAGTGTTTGCATAGATGATGGTGTGGAATGGGTAAATAGCAGTAGTAATGTATGTAAGATTTGTTTTTAGAGCGTAAGCCAGCCGCAAAATTGAAAAAGCCAAGAATCTTTCGAAGTGTATCATGCAGTCAATAGTCGATGGTCAATAGCCAAAAGAAATTGCACGATGGGTGAAGTAACATTGAAAATGAAGTTGTTTAGGTAGATTTTGTAAATTTTGGAGTAGGGAACAATGAATAGGAATTATACGGCAAGTAGCAGGCTTTATTTGCCCTTGTTGCACTCGCAAATTTGATTTGAACTTTTTGAAATAATTGGTCAAATTAATCCGTCTGCAGCAAATGGATTAAGTAGCTTAGTGGATAACTTGCTGTTTTTGTAAAGTGATTACCACTTTGGTTCGGTTCTCACTGCTAGCACTGCAATTCTTTTTTTCACAGTTGCGTCAGTGAATAAAAAAATCAGCAGCCTTTTTTCAAAATGCGTGATTAGTGAGGTTGACACGGTGTTAGTGTTACAGAATATCTAGCACTCAAGTTTTTTTTTCACTGGCAGCATACCTACTTTTTTCACAGTTGTATCAGTGAATAAAAGAAATCATAAGCCTTTTTTTTGAATGGATGATAAGTAGCCGAATAATTCCACTGCAGACTCACTGGAAGCACTAATTTTGACTGGACCACAGAGGTAGTAGCAATAGAGGAAGAGGACCTGAGCTAAGCCCTGCCTCAACTCCACCCCAAAACTGGGCCAAGAGTGTAGCAAGCAGGAGAATTGCATTGGCCAAAAGAGGAGGAAGAATAGAAGCATGCCTGAATGGGATATTACAAAGAGGCAGGAATACCAAAGAGAGTTAAAAACTCTGCCTGGCCATTATCTCATTCTGGTTGCAGCCAAAAGAAACATTAAAAATAGGCTTTCGCCAACAATAATAGGATTATTAGCCTTGGGTTGTCTAGGGCTTGGAGCCTGGCAGGTGATTTAGATGTCTTGAACACATTACTTGGAAATTGCATGAACAATACTGTCTAATTAAAGCGACATTTGAAAGTACATTCAAGCTTTATTTCACTATTCTGGTGTGATGGATTATAATTTATAAATTTGTGCGAAATGACTGTTTTGTGTGTTTCACGTGTCTTTCAACATGGGCCGTTGCAAAAAGAGACGCTATATGCATTTGTTTATCAAAAGTACTTCTCGGAATTATGTCTAAGGCTTGTTTCACAATGCATCCCCAACCTAAACATTGGAGAAGTGCTTTTTGCAGTTTTCAGCAAAATGGCTTCAAGTTTTTTTGTAAGTTTGGTGCCATATTGAAGCTGAGATTTAGGGATTTCCTTTGACACCAATCTTGCACGAAGTCAAAATTAAAATTTTTGATAAGTGCGATTATGTTGAAGATTACCAACTTTTATCCATAATTTTAAAATCCGCCCTCTGCAAGTTTGGTGTCAAACGAAAGCCTGGATCTCAGCTCGAATATGATATCAAACTTGCCAATAAAAATTAAAGTTGTCTGGCTGAAAAAAGCTGAAATGCTTCACCAAGGTTGAGAACTGAATTTGCATTGTGGGAGGGAGATGCATGGAGGAATGTCACAAAATCGGACCTCCAAACATGAGTGCAAGCCCACTTTTCAGAAGGACTCATTGAAAAATGGATGGTTCTTTCTTCAGCTAGCAGTGAACTTATTCTTATCAGAATTTCCTTTTATGCTCATAAGATGGCTTTTTAATAGTACAGGGTGGCCCCCAGAATTGGCCATAACTTTATGATTTTTTTATTCATACGGCGAGATTTTGTTTTATCTGAAAGAAGATAATCTAGGAATATGTTTGGTGCTAAACATCCATTGAATGTTAGCCGGAAAGCGTCTCAATCAACACCAAGGGTATATGTAATCAACAGCAGCTCTGAAGAAATAAAAAAAATCATTTACAATAGCTTGATGACAACGAATTCTAGTCTCTTCTTTTCTATTGCATCCGGAAATTTTTCGGCACAAGTACATCTTTGGTATGGATTGAGAATTGAGAATCACGGCGTTTTTTATCGTTCTTTGAAACTAACCGAGCGCATCATCTCCGGTAAAAATGCATTCAAATTCTACAAGAGATAAGTTTGAACAAACAAATACAGTCGACTCTCGATAGTGCATCGTTCGATATATCATACAGCTCGATACTGCGTCCGCTTTTTTTCGATTTGGTTGGTCAATAATGATTTTCGTTAAATCGACTCTCTATTGCGTTCATCTCGATATTGCGTCCGGCTATAGCTGGTCCCGACTGAGTAAAGGTCGCTCGATATTGTATCCTCTCAAAAAATTTCGAAAAAATGCATTCGAAGATACAAATTTTTTGAATATAACTAAACTAGAGATGAAGTCGTGATCCCGTTTAAGTTAAAACTTCGGCGATATTATTCCGCGATCATAAGCAATGAAATAATAATTGACTAGCTCGCGTTTGGATCGCCTGCGGCGGGCCTCGCTCACGGCCACGCTGCTTGATGCACTATTATCAAAACTCGCATAAAAGTTATCAAGAAGCCATAGAGCTTTGTCACCAACATCACGTTTTCGTCGGCCATTCCTGGAAATCAAGACAACAAGTTACATGAAACCAATAAGGGAACCAAATAAGTGAACGCCTAAACTTACGAATAACTTTTCCACCAGCAAGAAGGAGTTCCACATCACGCCGAAGTTTTCCAGCTGCTTCCTTCTCTTCTTCGTCATTGACATGGAAAGCAACGAAGAGCAGGATTTGGAAACCACTTTGGAAACCACAAAATATACCAATTGAATCTTCAGCTTTTCCGCGGCCTCATCCAACTTTTCTTTCCAAACAATTAATCAATATGCGTTTTTGCCGTTTGACAGGAACACGAATTGAATTTTTTCAAAAATTCCTTTTTGAGGACTCTTTTCAGGACGCTCATTCAACTATAGGGAAATCCGTGGTCACATAAAAGTTTTTCGTGAAATTTTATTCCCACGGTGTAGTCCGGAAGAGGTAGGTGTGCACTACACGTTTTGTTACAACTCGTAATTTTCAATTTATCAGAAATTTTTGAAATTTTTTCATTTTTAATAAAAAATACTCAGAATCCGTGCTCCTATTTGAGGACTAAATATCTTTAGTAAAGTAAGTCCTATCTGAGTACTTCTGTCAGGACGCTAATTTTAGTAGGGAAATCCATGGGCGCTTTCGACGTGTCGCACAAAAGTTTTTCGTGAAATTTTATATCCACCGTGTAGCGCTGAAAGGGTAGGTGTGCACTACATGTTTCATTTAAAATCGTATCTCTAAGTTTGCTGAAAATTTTTGTTGAAAATTATCTCTAAGTTTGTTGAAAAATTTTTTAAAGAAAATTTGGGTTATAAATACTTTTTGACCGTGATCGACTGTTTTTCGAAAAATGCGCTTTTCCACTAAAAAACAAAAAAGCTGTGGGTATAATTGCTTCTTTCGAAAATTTTTTCAAAGAATCGGATCAAAACCCGGAAAAACTTCAAGTCGAAGAGGGAAAAGAATTTATGGGACAATTTACTGAATTTTGCGACAAAATAAAATTGTAAAATTTAGTACCCAAAATCGTGATATCAAGGCTTGCCGAACGTTTCAATCGTACTATCGAAGATAAAATCGAAAAAGTTATGACCAAAAACAACGATAATGTTTGGGTTTCGACTTTGCACGATTTGATGAAAAACTATAAAAATTCTTTTCATTCATCAATAAAAATGACTCCTATTGAAGCGAGCAAAGTCGAAAAACAAAAATTATTGTATTAGAACTTATACTCGGAAAAAGTAGGAAAGGTCGAAAAAATTAGATATAAAGTCGACAATTCAGCTCGTGGAAAACCAAATAAAAAAACTTTCGACAAAGGTTATGAGCAAAAGTTTTCAGACAAAATATACACAATCAGTAAGGTTTTCGACACGAATCCGACCACTTATCAAATCAAAAACCGTGAAAATCAGATTGTAAAAGGTAAATATTACGAACAAGAACTCGTAATTTACAATCCACATAATTAATGACTTGATTTTTTTTTAAATTTATCAAAAAAAATTGACACATAAATTTCTCAACTCTAAACTTAACTTCGACTAAATGATTTTTTAGAAAAAAAGTATCAAATCGGGGTCGTAAAAATAAGTGGTATTTTGGATAACGAAAGTAAATTTTCAAGTATAGAGTGATATATTTTGTTAAAATGCAACTTAAAAGATGACTCATACAACAATTCAGAAAGATTAGTTCCGGTGATTGTAGTTCTGAACTTGATTTTCATGTGATATGATCGAAATAACTTTTTTGTTGATGACCAAGTATTAAGTAACTAAGTTAGAATTAAGGTTGGTCATTATGGAATTGACAAAGATTTGTGACGAAGCAGGAATTGGTCGTGAAAAAGCCGTTGAATGAACTTGCTTTTGCAGACGGCCGGTTTTCTACAGTTCAGGGACTTGTGGCAAATCGATAGGAGGGTCTGGCGACGTTGTAACTGATCTTTCTTTTTTTCTTGAGATTTTCAGAATCGTAATTTTAGGTACAAATAGACGAAATTCGGTAAAAGTCGAAGTCGAAATTCGGTAAAAGAAAGTATAACCGCGGACATCATGTTGAGGGATCATGGGTGTTCGGAGGGATTTCTCCCCAAACTGAAGAGACCTTTATGGTGCACGTGGAAAAGCGGTTAGTATCTATATACCTCTCAAATTGAATGTATATTGCAGGAGCAGTTTAAGAGATCGGCAGACGCTAGTTCCTCTTGTTTAATGATGGATTAAAGAAGGATCTCTCATAATTGTGGACTGTTGGAAGGCGTATGGCAGCCTGGATGAATTGAACTATGATCTACTTCGTGTTAGCCATAGCGTCTCATGCAAAACAGCAGAAGAGGATGTGCCGAACTGTTTTTCACCTCATATACGAAACGTTAGTTTTGGTATCACAAGTTTCATTTTTTTCAAAATATTTTACAGGCTGTTTACGCAAATAGCGTAGAAGCTACCTGTGGAGCAGGTCAACGAATAGTGTTCAGGCAATCAGGAAGTAGAATTCGTCGTCATCTGCCAGGAAAGGTTGCCAAGTACCTATTCATGTAAATAATCATGCTTTTGTTGTTTGAATCAACGATTTTAAAAATTCTTATATCTTAAGAGATCCTTTCTTGGAGATGATTCAGCTCTGCGTGCTTGTGAACCAGCACCCTTTTACGAAGAACTTTGACACTATCTATAATTTTGCCAGCGAAGAAAACTCGCAAAGTAATGATTCTGATAATAATTCTGATGATATGTATTCAAACGTAGACGTGGCTGTCAAAAAGGGCCATATTGTACGTAAGCGTCGTAAGCAATAAAAATTTAAGTCGCTTTTATTGAAGGAGCTATGCGCCGGATTTTTTTAGAAGGGCAACTTTTCCGCCGACAACCTTATGTTGAAAAAAAAAAGAACTGAGTGCTGAAGAAGGTTTTTTAAAAAGGTGTATGCCTTTTGATTACATTATCGTTTACATTCCGTATTCTCTCTAATAGACGAAAAAACGAACGCCACCAAGCCTCCTGCGCCCCTGAACAAGCCGCAGGGGGCTTGGTGAGTTAGAGATGTGCGCACTTACTCACCTTAGACATTATTCCGATGGGGTTGGTGGTGGTGGGGTGCATACCGAACTTGACTGGGGAAAGGGGGTGGTGGTGGCGGAGGTCGGATGGGTGGTGGGTTGTATACCGAAACTGCTCCATAAGTTCAATGCATACCGTATATAGTTGGATCGCCACCGCCGGCGACACCTTATTTCTCGCCGTCGCCCGGCGAAAAATATATTTAATTTAACATATTTAACATTTATTTTCATTCATTCTTTCCAACGAACACACTATTTTGTTTTAATTATTGTAGTTTGGAGCAGGGTTGATACATTGGTGATTATAACAAACTAAATTGACTCCTTCCGGAGTGCAGTCTTCATTGACGTTGCAATAGTTGGAGAATTGTCTGTCCACGCATTGGTGGGTTCTTGCACAGTACTGTTGTCTATCCAAACAGTCATAGTCAGTGTTGCAGACTTGCAGAGGTCGTGGACAGTCCTCAAAGTTCACGCACTGGTAGTTGAAGCAAAACTGATGTCTGTTTTGACAATCTTGATCATAATTACAAGAAGCAGAAGCTCCAGAACATTGAGGATCTGCACAACATCTGTTCCTAAAATTTAAAATTCAAAAGTTGCATGTAATGAGGTCTGAGATCGAATTTATGCTCCACGTGGTTGGTTGATTCCAAGGAGTGTCTACAGAAAAACAAAATTAAATCATTTAAAAAACTTCGATTTTGACTTGGTCACTCTCCGTGGTGTGAAAAAAGTACATAGGGAGGGGGGGGGCTTGGGGGAAGGATGGTGTAAAATTCAAATTTCCCGATGATTTCATTATATTTTCTGAATATACTTTTGAACGCTAATTTTGGGGGAGGGGGGGGCATAAGGCTTAGAATTGGCATACAGCTTACACTCTTTGTAACGGACACCAAGGCATCGACTTTTTTGTACGTTATATATACTAAGATAAACGTAGATATATTAAGTATCAACTAAAATTCAAACTTTTTTACAAGTATTTTCTCGAAAAACGGCATTTTTAGCAAACAATTTCATTCTTTCACTCACTTATTTCTCGAGCTGGATTTTTTTTTCTCAAAAAATGCGATTTTGTTACTATTGTTCTACCACCTAGCTAACGAGGCAATAAAAGCATTACCTTGTTTTTTAAGTTCTTATTCCTGAACAAGCGCTTAACTAACCTCCTTACGTCAAATAAAATACCGTAAAAACTCTATCAAGTCCCCCGGGGGAGTTATTTTCCAATCACCCTCCAAGGCGGGACTTAATAGAGGGCGGGAGTTATTAGAGGCGGCGGAGTTATTTTCCAATCACCCTCCAAGGGGGACTTAATAGAGGGCGGGGTTATTAGAGGCGGTGGAGTTATTTTCCAATCATCAGCTATGGGGGACTTAATAGAGGGGCGGGGGTTATTAGAGGCGGTGGAGTTATTTTCCAATCATCAGCTATGGGGGCTATTAGAAAAATAAGTGTTATTTTTCAGCCAGACTGCAATTTTATTTTTTTGCGTATTAACTGTATAATGTATAAATGACACATTCAAAGCTTTTTTGTATTTTTTGAAAAGCATTGTCAAATCAATTGTCCAAGGTCAATGGCAAAAAGGAAATTAAATGTGTGATAAATGAAAATTTGCAATAAACCTTTTTTTTGGCTAAAGCATTTTGAAACTGATAAAAAATTAACCAGGTTGGGAGACGAATCTAAAGTGGTCAGAAAATCGACCATTTATTGACTGATTTATTTATAAGCTAACCAGCCAGTCGGATTCCTAACGCAAGTCATTCCAGGAGAGCAATTAGCATCTACATTGCACTCCACCCTAGGTCGACCACAGTCAGCAGGGTCTTCACAGTATCCTTGTCGACAAAACTGGTGTCTGTTGGTGCAGTCTTGGTCATAGTTGCACTTTTGCTTGTAGTAATTGCAGTCATACACATAGCTGACACAGGTTATTCCATCTGGACCACAGCACTCACATGCTTCACTACAGTCACCCTTTACAGATGCTAGCATAGCTAATAGAGTCAAGAACAAATAAATTATATAAAACTTCATTTTAGCCCAAAATGGTTAAAAAAACCAAAGATTTATTCTTTTATATAAATTTAAAAAATAGAAATCAGACAGGAAATTATCCATCAACTATATTTTAAACAAAATTATTATACACAGAAGTTTTGATTAAAAATGATATTAAGTCGGAAAAATCACAAAAATACGCATAAATCAAAAAAGTATACGTTGCTTTTTTTATTGAATACAAATTCGTCTTATTGTCGTCGTCAATATAAGTTATTTGGCGATAAGTCCCATTCGCTTAAGTCGAGAATCACACGTGGTCGAATTTTCTCTATCGAGTAAGAGATTAAAAAGGAATGATGTGACGAGAATGAGGAGTCTATGCTATATAGGAAAAAGGCAAACGCAATAATCAGAGTGCGATAAATTGCTGCTTTCTTTGAGCACTTTTTCAAGCAAACGCTTCATTCAAACTATCCAAATATCCATTGTTGTCTGTAGGGTTGTCGATTATTCGAAATTCCTCGACTCGAATAATCGAGTCGAATTCGAAAGTCGAAATTTTCGAATGTTCGAGTCGAAAGTCGAAATTTTCGAATGTTCAGTCGAAAATCGAATGTTCGAGTCGAGTCGAAAATCGAAATTTTCGAATGTTCGAGTCGAGTCGAATTCGAAAGTCGAAATTTTCGAATGTTCGAGTCGAGTCGAAAATCGAAATTTTCGAATGTTCGAGTCGAGTCGAAAATCGAAATTTTCGAACGTTCGAGTCGATCATTTCTCAAATCCTCCGTTTGCTTCTAAGTAATCATGTAGAGAAAACAGGCAAAAATTACGAAAGAGATATATCTTGCTGTAATTCGGACTAAACATTGAGACGATTGTTTCTGTTCGAGGCTTCTTTGCCGGAGTAGGACCAGCTAGCTTCTGCATCGCTTCCTCATGCTTCATCGATTTCAGATGAGCAGAAAGAGTTGTAGAAATTTTCCCCAACAAGGACTCCTTAAAAAGGGCAAATAACAAATAAGACAAAAAGATAACTATGCAAAATGCATAAACAACCTCGGACATTCGTATTTTTGTATTCTTGACATTCAAATTTTCGAATGTTCGAGTCGAAGTTCGAAAGTCGAAAATTTCGAATATTCGAGTCGAGTCGAAGTTCGAAAGTCGAAAATTTCGAATGTTCGAGTCGAGTCGAAGTTCGAAAGTCGAAAATTTTCGAACTTTCGAACAAAAAAATCGAAATCGAACATTCGAGTCGACAACCCTAGTTGTCTGCTATGAAAACTCAACGAATGACTCATTTCAAATTAACTTGGCAACGTTTTGGCATTTCGTTTTATTTAAAAAATTAATAAAACAAGAAGCAAATTAAATTATTCTTTTACTCGAATTTGTTTGCATTTTGCACATCTGTGGAACGTTTTAGTCATATTTTTTTTCATGTTACTTTATGGGTTATTTAAAAAAAATTCCACAATTAGGAATTTTTTCTAGCTTTCTTAAGACTATATTTCCACAAACGGCTTTTTCAATCGTCTTAGAAAAACATTTTCTTTGTCAAGTTTTTTCGAAAACACAATTTTGCCTTAGTTTTTTTATGGAGCTAGATTTCGGAGAGGAGTAGGTGGGGGAGGTATAAGGAAAATTCGGTCGAGAGCAGGGGGGAGGGGAAGAGTTGGGGGCACTATTCTTGTTGGTACCCCCCCAAATCATAGGATTTTTTTTCAAAATTTTTTAAGCTATTTTTTGAATTTTTTTGAACTGAAAATCATTATTAATGCTTTTTCTCATGGTATGTTTGTAAACGCTAACATATTCAACAGCTATTTGGCTCCATAAAGCAAATTCTTAGATTGAAGCCATTTGATAAATTGGTCATCAGAAAAAGCCAAAACTTCGTAAAGACGCTTCGTATTGAATCCTTTTAACTCGTCCATGCTAAATTAACCATACATTGTTCAATAAGAAGCATTAAAAATGATTTTCAGTTCAAAAAAATTCAAAAAATAGCTTAAAAAATTTTGAAAAAAAATCCTATGATTTGGGGGTACCAACAAGAATAGTGCCGAGTTGGGAGAGGTTGGCCAACCCCACTTAAAAGCTGATTTTTTCGAATTTATAAAAGTCTCAATAACTATTTATTTTCATCTTTTTTAGGGGTAGGCCAGCAGGTGTTTGGACGGACTGGAACACGTTATCCTTGCTTTTTTACATGTTTGAGCCCGTCCTAACATACGCTGGCCTACCTTTACATAAGCCTGAATTTTTATATTTCTTACACAAAATGTGCGATAAAATGATTTTTGGTATATTGGGCAGAATTTTTTTTTTTTGAAAATAATGAGCTTGGACCACCAATGCAAAAATGTTTTTTTTGAACACAAACAAATAAAAAAACATAACAAAGCCTTCATTTCGCCAAAGAATTTTGTCGGGATCGTGCTAAATATTTACCGAAGTTAAAATGTTATTTAACACGCTTAACCCACATTAACTCAATCTTCGCTGCTCTAACTTCAGCCTTCGAAACGTGCTAGTATATCGTAGAAATGCCAATTTTTTTGCTTGTACTTCTCAAGAATGTTTGTATTGACTTCAGTTGCCTTCATTTTTCCGTCTCGGACTTTTGTCAGCCAATCAGTGACATCATCATTCGTCCATGCAAAAATTTCCATCATGCCTAAGACGTAAAACTAGTTTTCTGAACAGGAGCATAACAAACAAAAAATGTAATTAATTATCAAAAAATAATTATCAAAAGTCTAAAATTAATAAAAAGTAATATTCCAAAAAAACGCGTAAATTCAAATAAAAATCAGGAATGAGAAAATTTGCCAAACGACCATGCACCTTTATTGCGATTTTGCTTTTACAAACTATTAACACTGCTCTTGCAGATGCTACTGAAAGGAATTTGCTCTGCGGTGATTCTGTGCGAAAATTCAGTAAAGTTCATACCAAAAAGATTCACATGTCAAGGTATTCCAATTCATCGAGGTAATCTGCTTAAAGTTCATGAAGCGACTGGATGTTCCCCTACTTATAATTCAGTGGCTAAAAAGTTAGTTTATTTAACTGTAAAGTTTTTTAAACAGGAGCACACTAAAATATTTAGATACGTTATACAGGTTGTTATACTTTTGTCTCTGTGTTGTCAAGACAGATCAATTTTGTCTGGAGGTACAGCTAAAATAGAAAATAGAATTGTGTCTTTGGCCTAGTTATGAAGACTGCTCTCAAGCAACTTACCCCTCAAATTGTAGCCAATAAAATGAGCTACAAAATGAGGGATAACTTGCTTCAGGTCTTGTTCACAATGGTGGACTGTAAATTCAACAATCCTCATTCGGAAATGGCCGTAACTTTTTTTTAATTTTCCAAAAATCATTCTTTTGGCGCCACCTTGTAGCCATAGTGACCGCGATAAGCGAAAATTGGACGGCGTCCCGTCCGCCGTCTTGACGTTTTTCGCCGGCCGTCCGACCGGCCGTCCTTAGTTTTTTGCGTTCGGCCGGCCGTCCAACCGGCCGTCCTTAAAAAAAAAATTTCGGCCGTCTAATATTTTGCCGTCCTCTGAAATTTAGCCCCGGCCGTCTACCGGCCGTCCAAAGTCAATTTCCGGCTGTTCTTATTGCAGTGTGCATGTATTCTGGATTAGTTATCAGTGGTTACACATTTATTATTGACGTTTAAATTTTAGTATAAAAACGATTGTTTAAGTGACATATTTTGAGTTGTAACTAAGCAAAGTGCGCGATTTCAAAAGCGCTTCCTCAATGCCGATTCTTCTGCCCTCCGCATGCATCTTCATGATAGAAAACATTCTTTCAACAGCACCAGATGCCGCCAGAATCAGAAGGATATCAAGGGCAAGTTTTTTTATAGGGTCTTCTTTCTTAAATAGTACTGTTATAGTTTTCTTTTGTTGCACCTTAAAATCTTGACCTCATTTTTCCAGAATTCTGCAGCCGTTTTGCTTTTCACTGAAAGGGCGCATCTTTGAATGACCTCATCAACAGGATCAATTTTTTCCCCCACCGTCCGATCTGCCGGCCGTCTTTATTTTTTTCACCGGCCGTCCACCGTCCCGTCCTGACTTTTCACAATCGGTCGTCCGACCGGCCGTCTTTTCGAAAAAAATAATCACCGGCCGTCCGCCGGCCGTCCAATTTTTTATTTTTGGACGGCGGCCGTCTCACTTTTCGACGCCGTCCGGACGGAGACGGGGACGGGACGGGCCCGGAGGACGGCGCGGTCACTATGCTTGTAGCTGAGCTACCAGATAGGCTATTGATCAAGTTGTTATGAATTGAAAAATGCTGAAAAATTTTCAACAATCCGCACTCGTTCGGAGTGAGGACTGTGAGTGAGGATTGTTGATTCTTTTTCAACATTTTTAAATCAATACCACCTCGACCAATAGCCTATTCGGTAGCTCTGAATTTCAGCTACAAGATGGCACCAAAATAATTTTTTTTGAGAAGTTAAAAAAAAAGTTATGGCTATTTCCGGAGTGAGGATTGTTGAATTTACAGTCCACCTTTGTGTACGAGGCCTCACAGCAGTCGTCGAAAAGTAAAACACAATGCCAAAAACACTATTTTGAATTTAGGGATGAGAAAACAAGGTAATACACGGTGTCCAATAAAAAAAGGCGGAAAATTGTAAAAAAATTGCTGGCAAATTTTGCTCAAAAACTTTTGTTTTTTCAATAATGTCTTTTCTACAGCTAAAACCTTGGCTCAATTGCACTTTGGTAGTCCAATGGAAGTTTAGTAGTCCAAATTTTAAAGAATCTAACAAAGGGTGAAAAGACTGTATTGGTAGGGGAATGGAATAACAGTAGGTCACACTTTTAAGCCTTTTTGGTTGTTTTTGGACTGTTTCGACCATGCTTTAATGTGGCCCCTTCTTTGTCCCTTGCCCTCCCTATACAGCCTCTTTTTCCCTTTTCAAATAGATGTTAGTAGACATTTTTCAAGAAAAGTGGCAATTATATACAGCTAAAAGACCACACAATATCTAAATAATAACAAAAATTGAAATATTGAATACAAGGATTTTGAAGCCGCGAATGCGGCTGGCGCTTTCCTTTTCCTTGTTTGAAACAACAAAAAAATTAAATTTAAGCATTTTGGTACTTACCGTATTTCCTAAAAAGGCCCTGCCTCTAATAAGGCCTGCCCTCAACTTTGAGGACCTATATCTCAGCCCAGAGTCAATTTTTTGGAAAACTCGACAATGGCCTGCATACTTTTGTCAACGCCCCTCTTAAAAATGCGAATTTCTCGCCGCTCTTTTTTTTAAACAAAAGCTGACATCAAGGCGAATCTAAAAAATCCTGCAACAGAAATTTTCGAGCCTTTTATGACCATATTTTTTGATAATTCATAAAAAGTGTGACCCACCCACCCGACCCAAATACTATATAGAGATATTGGACTACTAAACTTTTATTGTACCACTAAAATATTTTTGGACTACTAAATTTGCATTGTACCACTAAAATATTTTTGGACTACTAAATTTGCATTGGACTACTAAAGTGCAATAGTGCCGCACCTTTTCAGGGCTAATCACAGCCAAAAAAGTTCAAAAAAACCTTTTCAAATACACTTCTGGCAGGATGTGTTATAAGTCATTCCAGATCATTTTTGCTTACTCTAGACTAAATCAATTTTGCCAGACACGATTTTATTTTTTTTTCGTTAATTTTCTGCAATTTTAGTTACACTATAGTAAAAGCTGCAGTGAGTTGGGCAGTAAAAAAACGGAGGATGGTCATCGAAAGAGGGTTAACAAATGGAAGCCTGTTGCCATGGATCCTAAACGCTTTGACGTCATGCTGACAGACATCGGAGAAGCAGGATTAATAGCCCTTGAAAGTGCTTTACAAGAGCGTAATCTGCGAGATGGCAAGTTTCCAGAAACAGCTTTTCCAGCCGAAGGAATCATCTTTGGACCTAACAACGTATGTGGGTGAAAACCAACCTTATTTACCGCATTTTCTTTAATTATAGACTCCCCCTCCTATTCAAAATCGTGTTCTTTTGAAGTATTGAAAAGTCATACGGAATCCAAGTCATTTTTTGAATTCGAAGGGGTCGAAGAGGATACATTCATTGAATTATCAGTAAAAATGCAAAAATGCCAACAGCAAAAATGCCAAGAAAAAAGTGCGGAAATTTATTTTTTTTGCTATTTTTTCTGTTCTTGCAGTTAATTCTAGCCGGGAAACACGTTTGAGTTCGTCCTAACATAGGCTGGCCCAGTGCTTGGAAAATCCTAAAATTTTGTTCCGCTCTTGCTCTTACTCATTGAATTTTCAAATTCTTGCTCCGATCTTGCTCATGCTCATTGAGTTTTCAAAATTTTGCTCCGCTCTTGCTCGGAGCAAGAGCAAGAGCGAGAGCAATTGTACAATTTACATTTCCTCTTGCTCTTACTCATTGAATTTTCCAATTCTTGCTCCGATCTTGCTCTTGCGCATTGAGTTTTCAAAATCTTGCTCCGCTTTTGCTCTTTGCTCGGAGCAAGAGCGGAGCAAGAGCAGAGCAAGAGCAAGAAGGTTTCCAAGCACTGGGCTGGCATACCCTGAGCCTAAAGCCTAAGCGCGTCCTAGAGTGTAAAACAGCAAAAAGTTTGAATCCCCGCACTTTTTTGTTGGAATTTTTGCGTTGGCATTTTTACTGATCACCATTCATTGTCCAGGTCACAGGTTCGAATGCCACTGGGTGCTATAGTGACAACTTTTTTTAATTCATGAGCATCCCTTTTGAATTAAAAAACTGTCTTATTTGGTTGCATAACATTTTTGTAATAGTAGTTTTTATTCATATTATTCAGTGAGACTAAATAAGGCTTGTTAGATTTAAGTAAAAAGCGTGAAATTTCGACAGGAAGGGCTCGGCCGTACGGGATGTCAGTTGTCAAAAATTTGCCGGCCGTGCTGTTTTAGAAAGACTCGACCGGCTATCCGCCGTCCCATCGCCATCCTACGGAACGGCGGCGGGACCGGGGGAGGGTTATTTGCTATTAGTGCCCAATTTTTTATTGACAATTTCAAGACTTTGACGACACACACCCTTTCAAAATTTGAATTTCCTTGTAGTTCAACTTAAACAAAACGCCAAGAATTCAATAGCAGATTTTACGCGCTTTTTTAAATTGTTGTCTCTTTTATTACTCAAATATCAGATAATTATCTCAAGATTCAACAGATTTCCATTGAAAATTAGCAATACACAGAGTTACAAAAGTAAATTTATTCAGATTCACAAAACAGATTCCATTTTATTCAGATTCCAAAACAATATTGAGGTCAAACAATACATTTCCCAAATAGGACTCTTCAAAAAGTTTCTTCAAAATAACTGGACGATTGTTGATCGATGCAAACCTTCTTTCATCGCTGTTAATTTTTCGGTGAAGAGATTCAATCGATTGCTCAGACAGAAGCCCCCAAAATTTGTGTAGTCCAACAAATTCGCCAACATGAGAACAGAGTATGTGGTACTTAGGAGTCACGGAAACATCTGGAAAGTTTTCCTGAATGATCAAATTTTGTAAATAAGTCACTGTGAAAAATATGGACGATCATACCCTGAGGCACAAGAAAAAAGTATGTGTCCATTCACCAAACATGGCAATTTGCAATAATTGCAATAATGCGCAAACTTTGTTGAGACCAAGTTAGCTTTCCAGAGCAAAGCTTGAGATCTTCCATTGGAGACAGCATAAGATTAGGGAAGCTTGGCTTGACTGGCGATATAATCCCAAGCTGGTGACGAATTCTCTCAGTAGCGGACTGAAACTCTTCATGACTAGGCAACTTCTTGGTGCTTCCTTGGTAGCGATTCAGAAGCATTTCTCTGTCCCTTGCGAGCTTGGCAATGACATCACTGGTAAAGTCGACATGGAAGCTGGCTGTAGTCCGTTTCGGCACACTGCTACCTAAAAAAGCTTGTTGTTATGCGTTCAGATTTTTTATTTTAACTCCCTTCTTGATAGAGACCCTTCTGTTGCACATTCTTTCGGTTGGCTTCGCAATTTTTCTCTTGGCTCATTACGCTTTCCTGGAATGAAAATAAGCATTTAACGAGAAGTACACAAGAACTGAATCTGCAAACTTGTGTTTTGAGCAGCCTTTGCTCTTCGCTCTTTTTTAGCACTTAGCTTGTTCCACCTTCTTTTAACTGCATTCTGCCTCTTAGCCGAGAGTTCTGCTCTTGATTCAGCTTCCAGCCGTTTTTTCATTCAACTGCTTCACTAAACAAAAAAAAACCGTCAAAACAGTAGATATAATGTAGAAGGATTTTGACACCGAAAATAGGATAACCAGCTTACAATGACGAAGTTTCCACACTTCTCTTGCTTTTGCACTTGCTGCTTCTTTCTTCTGCGTTTCGA
The DNA here is from genome assembly GCA_029231635.1 of Ditylenchus weischeri. NCBI lineage: Eukaryota > Metazoa > Nematoda > Chromadorea > Rhabditida > Anguinidae > Ditylenchus > Ditylenchus weischeri. Next base: position 51,271 of record JAMRYI010000518.1, read on the forward strand.
ATTGCTTCATGTTTGATTTCTTAGACCATCGCTTGTGTGCCAGAGCTTGATATTTCTCGAATATCGGCTGCTCTTCAGCATCTTTTTGCATTTTTCGAGTACTGACCATTGCTAGAACTGAAACAGAAATCTTTGTCTCGCATAAAAAACTCGCAAATTCGCATTTTTTTAGACGATTTGCGTACTAAAAAGTCTCACGAAAAAACTATAAAAAGTCTTTAAAATTCATTTTTCAGAAATCTCAGACTAAAGGAGTGAAACAACTGGCATTTTTTCGAGTAAAAATAGGGGTTTTTGCATTTTCTGTCTAACTTTTGTATAAAACACCCTAAATTTGTATTTTTTGTATACATCCTTGGTACCAAAATGCAGCAAATTCACTCCTCTATCGAGTCTCCGGTTTTGTTTGAGAAAAATTACACAAAAAACTTGGCGGGATCTCAATCAAATCAATAAGGCAAAGAAATTTCTTCGAAAATTTTCAAAGAAATTGCTTGTGATTTTGAAATTTTACGTGTTTTATGAGCAAGTGATGGCTCATTCGAGAGTTCTTAATGCGAGGAATATTTTGGCTATAAGCATGCACAAGCCAAAAAGGAAAAAATCAGGTCAGAGGCATGAAACAAAAAAAGGGTCTCAAATCGACCATTTTTGATAGTTTTTTGTTTGGCGCCAATTTCCCTAATACACTAAGATTCAAATTTTGAAAAGGTGTGGAGATTGAAAAATAATAAGATATACAGTAATTTAATGTGACGATCCCATGGTGTGACAAATCGATAAATTTATCGATTTCGATAAAATGGCCTTTGGCGTTATGTCCTAGCAAAAATCGATAAAAAATCGATAAAAAAATTTATCGATTTTTATCGATTTTCGGCCTAAGGACTATTATACTCTTTAGTATTTATTCTTCTTCTCTTTTTTCGATTTTATGAAAAGACGTGTATGAGGCAAAATTTTTGCAGTATCTGGGTCGCGAATCGCGATCAATAATAATTTGGCTAAAGTTCTCAATATACAGGGTGGTCCAAGAAATTCCTTGGATTTGAAATGGTCATAACTTTTTTTTAGGGCGTTTTTCGAATTTCTGTAAACGCCAAAATGTTTATCTTGACGGGGATTTTTGTTTTCTGTTTCTAACTCGGAAAATTTTTTTTTTCGAAAATTTTGACTTTTTTGCCTTGGTCCCGCCTATGGTCCAAAAAGACCAATCTTGTCACTTGTTTCAATTCACGACTATCTCTTTAGTCATTATGTTTTTCTTTCAGATTAAATGGCTTTCAGTGTGCAGGAAAAGGCTTTTTGCGTTGTCGAATATGGGAAGCTTGGAAGTCCAGTGGCTGTTCAGAGAACTTTTCGTCGTCGTTATCAGCTTCCATGGCGTGCAAAGGTTCCGAATGAGAAGAGCATCAAAGAGTGGTTTGATAGTTTCTTGGATAGAGGCGATGTCAAGCGAAAAAAAAAAATACCAGGTTTGTGAACGTTTTCTTTTTTCGGTTTGTCTTTTATCCATCTTTAAGATGGGTGCGGACACAGCTCCAGGAAGCAGATGTTATCGATGCATTCAGAACCGATCCAAATTTGAGCAAACGAAATCTGGCTTTACAAAATGGAATGCCTTCCTCCACAACAGTTTGGCGTATTCTCCACGTTGGTTTTTACCATGCTTTCTTGTTGGTCAGCACCTTATTCCTTTTTTATGACGCAAAATTTCAGTTTGCTAAATTTGGTCTTTTTGGACCATAGGGGGGACCAAGGCAAAAAAGTCAAAATTTTCGAAAAAAAAATTTTCCGAGTTAGAAACAGAAAACAAAAATCCCCGTCAAGATAAACATTTTGGCGTTTACAGAAATTCGGAAAACGCCCTAAAAAAAAGTTATGACCATTTCAAATCCAGGGAATTTCTTGGACCACCCTGTATATAACTCGGTTCCCTATTGTAGTTAATATTGTACTTGAAGTTACCACATAGTTTCCACTGTAAATCTTTAATTTTAGTAGGGTGGGCTGGTTGGAGTTAATTTTATCATATCTAGCTTACGGCTTTACATTTTTCCATTAGTTTCTGGTTGTCATCATCATGTTTAGAAAAAACTGAAAGAATTTGTTATGTACCCACGATCTAGATCCTCTCTCACCTTTAAAAATTTTAACCTAAACCAAGCAAAATTTATTGAAGCAATACAAGGAAACATATAACAGGGCAACAAATCGACAAAATCAAATATTGTTCAAAAAAGAAGTTCTTATGTGGATTAGAGTCGCGATTTTTGCTGCGCTCATCTGGTTTCGGGTGAAATCAACCATGTGACACAAGCACGGCTGATGATTCATTCCTCCAATAGCATTCACATTGCTTCCTTCGTCGGTAGTCACGAACAACTTTGCCCACTGATTAAGTCCTAATTCACCAAGTTTTGACTCCACGAGCGATCGAACATTGTCAGCTGTGTTTGCATTCCAGGAACGGGTTCAAACAGGAGGACCATGTTTTTTTCTGCCTGGATGAGAAACATTTAAGCGCAAAAAGTATAAAATGTTGACCAACCAATCGTGACCGATGTAGTGGCCAGTGACTGCTAGATAGTCCACACGATTTTTAGCGAAGTCTAGAGTTAAGCCTCCACCAAAGAGCATCAGATTAGAAACATCAGTAGAAACATGATTTTGAACAGTGCTGCAGGCATAATCAATTCGGCGACTAATAGTATGGCCGCAAGGCAGGAACTCTTTTGCTTCCTTCATTACATTCATTTTGAAAGATCGTCACGATCCATTACAGGCATTTATAAGCAAAACCAACCAAATTGGAATATTAACAAAATTAACCAAATCCGGGGTTTGACTTTATGGCAATCTACTTTCATTTTCAGAGACTAATAATTGACCTGGTCTGTCAGCATGTCAAACACAAGTTGGTTCCAAAACATGTGTTCTTTGTGGTGGACACGGCGTCTCCAGTTACATTTTTGTCTCGAAAATCAATTGAAGCCTTGGTGGAGCCAAATGAACTTTTCCCAGATTCTCTGATTGTGTTTGTACAAGTTCGTTTTTAAACGCTTGTGATTTTGACTTATTTTTTTAAACAGCAGAACCTCCATGTAATGTTTTCTCTTAAGAACATCTAAACATAGGAATTCATTAAACTGGGCCTAGGCATTTACCTAAAACCGGTAAACGGGATTGCAATTTTCGAGAGTTTTAATAGAAAACAGGAAGCGAGATTTCAACAAAAAAAACGGAACTTGTTTACTTGGGGGCAGAGTTTCCATGAGATGCTTTTTGGGGGGTTGATATGATATGATATGATACAGGGGTTGATATGACATGTTTTGATATGATACGCCCGCCAGAATTTTTCGCTTGATATGATACGATATGATACACCTCAAGAAATTTCAATTTGATATGATATGATTTGATATCGTTTTCAAAATTTTCCACGTGATTTGATGCTGATATGATGTGATATGGGTTGATGTCAAAAGAGTATCAAACTGCATGATATGATAGGCGCTCCAAATTTTTGTTTATGATTATTTTTAATTGCTGGCGCAAATTACCGTGTTCAACCTCTCAACAAAAAAAGATTAGTCAAAACAATAAGAAGTTTTCATATATTTCTTCATTCATTACCCAAAACAAAAAAAATCAGATAGTAAAGAGGTCAACGAAGCAAATAAAATGATTAGAGGAAGCTATTGAGCGAAACTATCAACTGAGCGTTCAAATAGGTGAATGATGTTTTGGCCCGCTTGTAGTTAGTCGCCATGCTTGAATAGCTGAAAATCCTTTCGATTGGTGCTGAAGTTGCCGGAATACAAAATATCGAAGTTAAGGCCGTTTTTGATTTACAACAAGTAATTCCTTATGGGGGATTAAAAGAGGTTACACGGTAGTTCAAAATACTGGGTCGATGTGATATGCATAATTTGATATGATATGGCCAAAAAATTACGACCCTGATATGATATGATACATGGGTTGACATGATATGGTTTGATATGCGGGTGGAATTTTTTCTCTTGATATGACATGATTTGATATGCTCCCCGGGAAATGTCATTTGATATGATATGACCGTATCATATCAATGATATGCCCGATTTTTTGATATCATATCAAGTACCTTTTTTGGTTTATTTGGCTTAGGGGACCAAGGCTTTCAAAACATGTCTTTTTAGTACGGAAATTGCTTGGAAAGAACTTTTTTATCGTTTTTAGCGTATAAAAATTACTTAGGAGACGTCTGAACACTATTCACAGTTGACCAAAAAGGCCCCCCAAGTAAACAAGTGCCAAAAAAAAAACATTTCGGAAATTTAGCTAAAAATTTTCAGCGATTATCAAAAAGGGATCGAGATCCCCTTTTTCATAGAATCGGAATATTTGAAATTTTCGGTATTCGGTATGCCGATGCGTTACACGGTGAAATTTGAGTTTCCAAAAGGCGGGGACCACTTTAATGCGTGAGACCAAAAAATTTCAAATTCAAAATTTCATTCTCATTGTAAGTGCTGTCGCATATCAGACGTGTGCTGCGCAATAGTTTTGAAAATTTTATTATTTTGCTAGCATAGCTCATAGCTACTTTAGTGCCAACCTAGTTCATTTTGAGCGGAGCTGATGTGCGTCAGAGAATCATTCCTGCCTTTCAGGTTGAGGAGAAAAGATTGCCACCAAGATTTGCAAAGTCAAGATGGAAGCTGCCAAGAAATATCAAAACAATTACTTTGTATGTTTCCTTCTGTTCGCTTGTTACGGCCAGTAAATTGTCAATAATTTTGAGTAAGTTTGCAATTGAAGTCAGACGTCACGCACCCAGTCTTCGTATATGAACCAAAAACGTCATTTTTATACGAAATAATTTACTGGCCGTAACAAGCAAACAGAAGGAAACATACAAAGTATTCGACTTTGTGTTGTAGCACATCCGCCGGCCACAAGTCATGCGTTGCACCATTTCTTCAGCTGAAATCGATTATCGCAAAAATGAACCAGGTTGGCACTAAAGTGGCACTAAGAAATAACTGGTTTTTGGGGGTTGACTAAAGATTTAAACTTTTGTAGAAATTTACGTAGAACTAAAAGTTGCATCGATATATACAAAAGTCCCGTGTTAAAAAACACCAAACCAAAGGATTCTCAGCGATAAAGCCTATTTTACTGGAATTCTGATCCAACTCAACGATTTGGAAAAAGTTTACCCTCCTTTATTAAACCCGCCAAAAACAAATTATTTCTGGCTTTTGACCACTCCTGAGTGGGTTCTGAGTAATTCTGAAAAAGAGAAGCGTCGGTGTAGTGTTTCATATACTCATAACCGAGGTTGCTGGTTCGAATCCATTTCCACAAAAAGTACGTACTTTTTTCACAAAAAGGAGGCATTTTTCCGTTTTGTCCAAAAAATCAACAAGGGGGACCAAGGCGTTTTTTCCTGTAGCCGGTCGAACACATATAGAGCACAGTTTGATTCGTCTTAGCTTAGGCTAGCCTACCCTGCTCCGTTATCCGAAAAACAACAAGGGTGACCAAGGGATGAAGCAAATTGGGCTTTATTTGACAATCAACGGTTTTTCTGCCTCGCCTGTTGTTTTTTTCCCAGCGTATGTTAGGACGGACTAAAATATCAGTCTAAAATATGTTTGAGTCTGTCTTAATATACGCTGGCCTACCCTTGCCTGAGTTTAAAGGGAGCGACTTGTGTGACTAGTAATTTCCTTAATGCATGGAGCAGTGGATAAGCGTTAGTGTTTTTTAGCTCATAATGGTGTGCAGGTTCGATCCTACCTCGTGGCACGCTAGTTATTTCGCTTGCTTGACCAACATCTAGGGATAACTCTATTGTTGACGCCATATTCGAGATCAACGACCCAAATAACACCTAGATATTGGCCGAGCAAGCCGAAATAACTAGCGTACCACCAGGTGGGGTTGAGTCTGCATAGCATTTTAAGCCAAAAAACAGTAACGCTTATTCACTGCGCCATGCAAACAGGAAATTTTAAGTCACAGAAGTTGACCGCGCCCTTTAAGCCAAAAATGTCAGAATAAAAACAACAGGAAGATCGAGGCAAAAAAAATTCTTAGTTGTCACATAGGGTTCCAAATTGTTATTTCTGTGGTCATAGGGATAATTGTATCTTTTTTTCTAGAGGTGGGGTGAATCGAGGGGCTAAGGCTCATAGAGCTCATTGTCCGTGTCTACAATATCACGTTATCAACAACAATAGCTCCAAAACGACATTTTAGGATAGGTACCTGCGGAAAATAGGTAACTCTTATCCCTTCGATGCCTTTTTTATAAACATTTATCGAGGTTTTTCCGTATTCAAAGCCAAATTTTCAAAGTTTTTAATTTTCTTTCAGGATCAGAGTTGTGCAATATTATGTTATCTGTCAGGTCGCCATTTCTCAGATGCTAATATTCTGGGAATGGATGCTCTTGCAAAACTTGGCCTCTCAATAGACATCAATGCAATGAATCATAGCTTCCGACTCACAAAAAGCAACACTTGAAAACAAAAATATCTTGCTTGGCAAATAATTGTTTCAGGAAATGCAAATAAATAAGTAATTGTATCACACATATTCAAATTACAAGGGAAGTAGCCGAGGTGTGTCCATAGGCCTACCCAGGATTTTCTGACAAGTGGGGCTAAATACGCTGAAAAGTCTGATACATGAGGTCATTTTGAGTACCATCACCTCCATGCTACCACCTGAATACCCCACGGAATACGAAACTACTTAAAGGATACGTAATGTTTAAAAATCCAGTATTTACCTACGGAGCCCAAACGAGGTGGGGCCCAAATGAGGGAGCCCAAATGAGTGTTAACGAGAGCAAGTGACATTTATCATGAAATAATTTATAACTAATTTAAGAACGGTTTCCAAATCTTCCAACACTATGAATCGACAGAACTGAAAACATTTCACAAATGGGTATATGTTCCGCTTCCCCCCCCCTTTTTTGAACATTTTTTTTCAATTTTTTTTTATTCATTTTGAGATTTTTGCGGCCCTGCTGCAATAGATGGGGCACCTTTTTTTGGCCTTGGTCCCCTGTGGATTTTTTTTGAAAATTGTCTTGGTGCACTCTGTTGTTTTGAAGATGATCATGTTTAAGGGTGATCATGTTAAGCATAATCACTATGATTACCTTAATCACAATATTAACATAACTCTAATGGACAATGGGACCTCAAAATGAATACAAAAATTTTTCAAAGAAATGTTCAAAAAGGGGGAAGCGGAACATATACCCAAATGAATATATTTATTTCACAATCGTTCACACAGAATAATCTACTTAGACACTTTTACTCTTTTTTCTGAATTAATTCAAAGCGGTGCAATTCAGCGTCGATGTCAATGCATAGCTTGAATGTGCAGAGCGCATTCATCCCCAAAAGATTCGTCTCCGGAAAATGACCTCCGGACAGAAAGCATTGAACATTGGCCTTAGTTCCCTTAAAATTTATAGAAAACTAAACTAAAATGCTGTATTATACGGAGATCCACCTATTCTATTCTCCCTAGTTATTCCACCTTCCAAAAGTCACGAAATGTACCTAATATGCATTTTTTAAATTTCGTTTTGAAACCGCATTTGGGGGGAAGGTTTACAGCGTCCGCGCAACTCAAGGCATCTGAGGAAAGATCAGGGAAAATGTTTGAGAAGTTTCGTTTATTAGAAGTTTCCTTCAGTCCAATAAACAAGATCAAAGAAGTACAATAGATTGTCTGACTGGGGACATCCAGAAAATTTTGTTCCCGTCTAGAGTGCGACACTTTTTCATCGCAGTTTTCAAAGTCTGTTACATGTTTCTAATTGAATTCAAATTGATATTCCTAATCCAACTTTTAATGCTGCAAATGGCTGCGAAACGACATTTGAAAATTGCATGTTAGGTATATTTGTCACTTTTGAGAAGTGCTTATACACGTTGATCTGTAATACTGCATTTTTAAGAATTTCGTCAAAGGCTTCTGCAACCGGTGAAACCCCCACAAAAGTATTGGGATTTCAGCCAACGATTTTAATACCTCTCCTCTGAATAGAGTTCAATAAGTCAATAAAAAAGCTAATTACAGAGACACAATCGCTTTCAAAATTAAAATTTCGTTCAAAATCAGGCATGATTTTAAAAATGGTGCAGTATCTATAGACCACCCTGAATAGGTGTACTAGAATAAATGATAAAAATCCATGTTAGATAGAAACAAAACACCACAGACACAATTTCCGAACTAGGTGGTATTTGTCAAGGGTGCAACAGAACGAGAAAAATAACGGAACAAGAGATAGTTTCAAAAAATCTGCTGAAGCAAATTCGTTAAAAAGAATGAAAAACAGTACTTTAAACGAAAAAAAAACGAAAATACTTGTTGTAATGGGGATGAATGAATAGAATATTATATCGGACGTACTGGAATGGAACACGCGCTAATGTGGTTCCCAAGACTAATAGCACACAATAATAACAGAGAACAATTTATAGCACAACACCACTATAACACTGCAACACAATAACTGATGGATAAGGGAATTCTATGCAGTCACATAGAATTCCATACGAGACAAAATAGTACTCAAATTAATCCTCACAACAATACTGAAAACGGAACAAGAACGGTACTAAACGAGGGTGACAGAAACAGAACACAGAATTTTTTTTAGATATCGTCTTTTTTTACAACGACCTATGAGTTCACAAGACAGGTTTTTTTTCTACCTATATTTTAACAACCTAATTTGGGTTATCTTAACAAAATAGTAATCACAACAGAAAAGTACGGAAAAAGGAAACGTCAAACAGTAATTCCGTTGCACCCTTGATCTCCATCTACCAGAGCATTTGGAACGGTAAAATTAGAAAAAAACCTACATTGATATGACAGAACAAATTATCCGGGAATATATCATTTTCACCAACAATTGCATTAATGGTTTTGCGAGAAAGAAAAGTCACCAGAGAACCTGTGTCCACAAGAAAAAACACGTGAATCGCCTTCAACGGTTTGCCCGAGCGATGGACCACTAGATCAATCATAAGTCTCTTAAAGCATAAGTTTAATAAATTAAAGTAGCAACTTGCACACCGAAATACCTTGTTTAACCCGTAAATTATACCTTTGGCTGGAAAAGTATATAGTGGTGCTGTTCCAGGACGAAGATTTGAACAACCAAAGCACTTCTCGACACCTCTCAGACCATTCTCATTGATATCCGACACAAATACATCGTAGCCGTTATAAGCATAGGATGGAATCACCTGCAATAAAAATTTAAAAAACAGCAAAATAGTTATTCGGTACATCTTCATCAGACACGTCAGGCACTAAGCTTGTCATAGTACTATGTTCACTGGAGTCTATTTCTTGGTCATCGCTGGGTTTGTTGAAGAGAAAACTTTTCTGAAAAGCAGAAATAGAGCAAACTTCAGCTTCCATGTGTAGAAGGTGAACTTACATGATAAATCAAGGATGAAGTTTGCGTGTAATCTGGTGATGAACCAATACCTGGAAATTGAATATACAATGAAGTTTTAGATATGTGTTAAAAATAAGGTAGGCTACGTCCACAAAAGAGTTTGCTTATAAAAACTTACTGCTACAGTCACTGTTATTCCATTGGACAATTTCATCATTCTTCTAAAAAATTAAAAAAAAAATTCAGATTGCTGAGATCCAAAAGTCTATTTACAATTGAACATCCAGTCTATAATCAAAACATTGTTAAAAAGCACTAAAAAGGAAAGCAACTAACCTTCTTGATAGTCAACGAGTCATGTTTACTGTGTTTAGTAAAGTTTGTGCGCAATTTTATCGGCACTTCTTGAATTAAGCAGTTTCGGCAACATGACATGAGATTTTCACTTGGCACATCCTTTAGCAAATATCTGGATAATTTTACTTGTATTGTAAGCATGGTAAAACGAGAACAAAACTACCTGGCTGCATTGCTTTTATCAATCCTCAAACACATAAATCCATTAAAGACCCAGAGCGTTCCTAAGAATAAGCAAACAAAAGTGAACTTAAGACTTGCTCAAATTGCACCTGTTGCATATGTAGTGAGAGTGGACGGCCTTCGAACGAAATCCGACAGGTAGATAATTGTACAGAGCTGAAACAAGGTATGCAGCTGACTGAAGTTCTTAATGCCTTATACCTTGCATCCATTCAAGTTGTCAGAAACTGTCAATCTTATCGTCCTCTTCATCACGAAAATTATGCTTAGTTCAGGGCAATTAACTGGAATTGGAGCACATAAAGTTGTATACAGTCAACTCTCGATTTAAGGAAACCGCGATTTAACGAAACTGTCGATTTAATGAACTTTTTCTCAATGCCTATTTGGTCAGCGTTCAAATAAAACGACTAAAATAGGCTCCCGATTTAACGAAGCTCTCGATTTAACGAATATTTTTGCCGGTTTCCAAGAGTTCGTTAAATCTAGAGTTGCCTGTATTTAATCGGTTTACAGGCTGGAGAGGTGATAACTACTCGAAATAAGACCAACAATAAACTAAGCAAGTATTGTGAGTGTTTGCATGTGCGTCAGAAAATAAGGCAAGCTAAGTTCACAAAAAAAACCTTCGTCCAATAAATTTTTGTATTTTGCATAAAAACTTACAGCCACAGAGACTTATCTTCTTTCCCTGCAGCAAGTAGGTTTTAGTTGGAGCATCGTTGAGCGAATACCTGAATAATTTAGTTTCCACTTTAAGCATCACCAGACAAGCTAACAAATACCCAGCACAATTGATCTCCTCATCTTTTTTCAATCCTATTATGCGACTAATTAACCGGAGCAAGCCTAAAAGTAAGCAAACGAAGGTGACCATAACTGAAAAAATCACACCTGCAGTATGACTAATAGAACTTGACATCCTCTGAGCGAACTCCATTAGATAAATACTTGGGTATAGCTGAAACAAAAAATGCAGCTATCTGAATAACTTATTATTGCTTCATACCTTGCATTTATCCGAGTAGTCAAGAGTCTTCAGAGTGCTGAGTATTGTGAAAGTTTGCCGTGATTTGAAGCGATTATTGCCTAAAATAAAAGCATATTAAAATGATGAATTTCAACTAGAAAATCAGCTTACCCTGCCGGATTGAACAAACACGGGCAGCAAACAACTTGTACATAAAGCATACGGAATTCCGGTGCACTTTAGACCATGAAAGCAACATCTTCTGCAAAATCATCTACAGTATTAGCAGATGCTAACAGCAATACACCAAATTGTCTTCAGTACAATTTCTTTAACGTCAAAGTTGTTGGATAGCAAAACATTTGATGGCAATGCGTCCTTGACAATTACATACAAAGGTATCTGACATCTGAACGGCTTTTCAAAACATGCAAAAGGTGTACTTTAAAAAATTGATTGCATTTAAGGTGTGGGGTAACGGGGAAGGGTCAGCTAGAAATGCGGTAACTTGGCGACTGTTTTTTAAGTGTTTTTGGAAGTTTCATTCACACGTTTGAGTCTGTTCTAATACAGTGAAATCTCGATATACGGACACCCGTCCACCCTCAAGTTCGTTCCCACCTGAGGTCCAGCAGCTTTTTAGCCTGATTTTCGAATACTTCTTCCAAATGTGATTTGTCAGTCTTCGTGACAAAAATTGCAAGGATTTTGATTTTGCCAGTCGTTTTTCCAACATTCTTTAATTTTGCCGTAAAGAGGTGCAGACGTCGAGGGTCGCCGTCATATCTACACTCGACCGGAGAAAGTAAAACGAAGAGTATGAGAGAACGAAAAAAGTGCTGTCACTATGTGGACTCGAACCAGCGACCCATAAAACAGAGTAATTTCACCTTTTATTTTGTAGTATTCACTGCGCTATAAAAAAGTGCGAAAAGTCGAAACAAACAAGATCGAGGAAAATTACGCGCCTAATAATCATCGCGTCTTCATATCGAGACAATAAAAAATATGAAGATTTGAAAAAAATTCCATTTTTATCGAAAAAATGCAGGTAAACTCTGTGTAGTAGCCTTCTACTAAAAAGTCAAAATGTCAGATGTAGCTCAAAGCGGGGTACACTTCATATACACATCGCGTAGGTCGCAGGTTCAAATCCCACTAAGTGCACACCTCTTTTTTATCTCCTTTTTTTGTGTTCAAATGACCGTCAGACTCTTGTCTATCCAAAAAAATCACTTTGCAAATCTTGGTGGCAATCTTTTGCTCCTCAACCTGAAAGGCAGGAATGATTCTCTGACGCACATCAGCTCCGATTAAACATCCACCATAGGCACTGTCTTCTTTCGCTTCGTAAACTACGAGAATTCTCGAGGACGCGATGGATCAATCTGTATCTTTTGAACAGCTCAGTTGCGTCCAAGATATTTGAGCAGCTGCTTGCTGTGCGGGGTTTTCTTTAACACACCATCCGATTGGAAACGTTGGAGAGAGCAATTAGTTGCGACATTGCAACCACTAAAGATCAAAAATACAGTTTCTTGGGGTTATTGCACATTTTCTAACCAAAAGTGGTAGCCTGCAAAGTGTTGCTCTCGATCTTATCGATATGAAACAAAAACATACATCGATATACATCAATACTCCTATCAAAGAAAAATTAAACTCTCTTGCTATTCCCGAATCTCAAATCATTCGTTACATCACTGATTCCGCAGCCAACACGAAGCAGCTTTTTAAGCCAATTGAGTTAGCTATCGAAGAAGATATTGATGATCAAGAAGAAGAATGGTTTGCTGAGGATCTCCCAAATTGATTTGATGCTGACGAAAATGAACCTTTTAATGATCCAAATGAGCAGACACAACTGGAAACACAATTCCTATTGAACCGTTATTTTCTATGCGCTATTCACACGGTACAACTGGTGCTCAAAGATTCCTTTGATAACAATGTTGAAATGGATCTCCTAAAAGAGGTTTATATAATAAAATCATTGGCAAACACTAATTGTTGTATTTTAGACAGTATTTTCTGTGCTGCGCAAATTTTCAAAATCTCATACTGCTACTCGTGAATTGTCTGATCTATCGAAAAAGAAATTATTATTCCCTTCTAACAGAAACTCACTTGAATCCACTTATTCAGGGATCCTGGAAATATCACAATTTGTTAATCAAGTATGCTTGAAGAATGGATTTCCGACGATCAGCAAACAAAAGTTAGAAACCATTAAACACATTGTCAAGCTGATTTTCCCATATGGCAATTTACAGAAAAGCTTGAAAGCGAAGAACGTCCAACTATCTCATTGCCATATCCGGGCCTAAAGCATTTGCTCTCACTTCTTCAGGTATATTATTATAGCTTATTCATAAATTTTGGAGCACTTGCACTTAACCCCCAGCACTCGATTGCACTAAACCCCCAGCACTCGATTGCACTTAACCCCCAGCACTCGATTGCACTTAACCCCCAGCACTCGATTGCACTAAACCCCCAGCACTCGATTGATAAAGGTCTGCTGGGGGTGTAGTGCAATCGAGTGCTGGGGGTGTAGTCAGGGTTGCCATTTTACCAGGAAAACCGGGCATTTGCCAGGTTTTTTGACCTTGAGCCAGGTTTTTGCCAGGTTTTTTAAGTTTGCCAGGTTTTGCCAGGTTTTTTGAAATTTGCCCGGTTTTTTGCCGGGATTTCTTCATTTTTCTATCTTCTGCCAGTGTTGCATCTTTTTCAAGAAATTTTTTAAAAGTTTTTCAGATGTCTACAGACAATTCGGATACTGACTCTCCTCAAAAGAAGCGTAGAAAAATGTCGCACAAAAAACCAATCAGAGGTCTTTCCAAATTTCTCACGCAATACTCGGAGAAATACAAGGGGCAATGCATCGAAGCGAGCAAAAAGGGCAACGACCAATTCTATTGCAGAGCCTGTGACCAGCATGTGGGCCTTCATAAGAGCGGTGAAAAAGCAATCAAAAATCATATCAATCGGTCATATATTGTAACTACGACATCATTAAAAAAAGGAACATTACTTCAGAAGTTCTACGATGACTCTTTGAGCTACATGAACAAGTGGTGTGTGTACCTAGAAGATATTGCTACTTTTTTTGGGAATTGGTTAACTTTTGAAAGCCGTCCTTCATCTAAAAATATCCGAGGCTCATACTAGCGATTCTGCAGTGCCGAATCACAGGTACTAAACTGCTACTTTCTTCAAAATATTTTTACAGGAATTGCTCACGAATTGCTTTTATCTCGAACTGATTTGTTGGAAGAAGTGAAGCGCGGTGAAAAATATGTACAATAAAGTTTCATTATCGATTTGGCTTGAATATTTGCGATATACTATGTGCCAGGTTTTTGCCAGGTTTTTGGTTCCAAAATGCCAGGTTTTTTGGACTCAGTGCCAGGTTTTTTACATTTGCCGATGGCAACCCTGGGTGTAGTGCAATCGAGTGCTTGGGGTTAAGTGCAATCGAGTGCTGGGGGTGTAGTGCAATCGAGTGCTGGGGGTTTAGTGCAATTTATTCCGTGAAGGGCGAGGAACGATAGAAGTAGGTCACTGTTTACTGAGAGGCGGTCCAATTTTGCAAGAGTCCAGCGCATTGGAAGAGAATTTCCATCCCGCCGTAGAGCCATGTCTAAAACAAAGAGAAAATAAAGCGGCTATATGTGACACAAAAACCAAAAATACGAAACATCGGGAGAAATAAAAGTCTGCTGGGGGTGTAGTGCAATCGAGTGCTGGGGGTTTAGTGCAATTTAGCCAAAATTTTATGTAGACATTTTTTAAAACACAAACGATTTGATAGAAGTCAGTTTATCTTTGGTGCTCAGCCTTACGAAAAGGCTGGTTCCAGTTCATCAATTGATGATGTTTTTAATTGTGTTTTCTAGATTCAGCGATGTATTTGACTCTGGTGATGCAAATAATGGCCTCATTTCCATTGCGTTTCAAATGTTGGTGCCCGGTGCCGCGATTTTTAAGGTTGGTGCCCGGTGCCGTGATTTTCAGGGTCGGTGCTCGGTGCAGTGCCCGGTGACGGCAAAATCATTTACAACACTGATTTCATGAAGCAGTATGGAGAGCCTTGTATTTGCTGTGCCAACGCACAAAAGCCGTTTTTACTTGTGATCTGGCGAGTTCAGCCCCACCTCCGGACACTTTCGAGTTTTTACAAATTTTTTATCATCAGCTCATTCGACGTGAAATCAAAAAGTAGAAATAGGTCATAAAGATTAGATTTTCAACTTTTTCTTTAAAAATTTGAGTAGAGACCAATTGAAATTCCAGACTTTACGTCAAATATAAGGCCTGTCCCACAATTCAATTCTCAACCTTGGCGAAGTATTTTTAGCTTTTTTCGGCCAGATAACTTAAATTTTTATCGGCAAGTTCGGTGATATTGAAGCTGAGATCAAGGGCTTTCGTTTTGACCAGGGCTGTGCAAACATCCGGAAGTTACATCCGGAGGTGGATGTTTGACCTCCACCTCCACCTCCAGGCCGGATGTTCGGAGGTGGACGCGGAGGTTCAATTTTTTTGGTGCGGAGGTGGATGTTTGAATAAACATCCGCCTCCGGAGGTCGGAGGTGGAAGTGGAGGTGGCAAAAATTTGAACATCCGAACCTCCAACCCATCTCCGTTGAGATGTGTCAAAAATTTAAAAATGAAACTCCCGCCTTTTTAAATTTCTTGGCATTTTGTTTAATTACGAAACTTCTCATTTCAGTGATTGAAGAAAACCCATCGTGGTTTGGCAGACTTGGTAGTCAGTTACAGTTGAATAAAGTATTATCACCAAATTACGTGAAGGTTAATGGAGGTGGATGTCGAAAAAATTCCGGATGTTGGATGTTGACGTGGGGGTTAAAAAAATTTTCGCTGGAGGTGGATGTCGGACGTGGAGGTTCAACTTTTTTTGGGTATGGAAGTGGATGTTTGGGTAAACATCCACCTCCGGATGTTGGAAGTGGAAGCGGAGGTTCAAATTTTTGGGGGTGGAAGTTCGGATGTTGACGTGGAGGTTTGTTTTTGAGCTGCACAGCCCTGGTTTTGACACCAAACTTGCAGAGGGCGACAATAATAATTATGGATAGTTTTCGTTAATCTTCAACATAATCCTCAAACTGATCCTCAATCCTTGATGTTGAGCGTCATGTTGAGGATAAACTAGGGATTAGAAGACGGGAATTTTTTCCGTAAAAATTGGGAAAGTTTGAAGCGGAAAAATTCACGAAAAATCGGGAAAATTCAAAATTTTTCACAACTTACAATGTTTGGAAGCGATGGAAGAACCATATGAAGAAATTATTGAAGAAAATAACGCATATGAGGATGAATTTGATCTATTAGTGTATGATTTTGATTGAGTTGTTATGTTTTTCTGTATAAAATTCTTTATCAAATTTTTCCGATTTTTTCCTGATTTCGGGAATTTTCCCGTGTTTGAAATTTCCCAGGAAACCACCAACCATAGGATACGTTTTTTTTAGGGTTGACCTCGGACAATTGTCCATGACAATTGTCTGACCCAATTGTCCGTCAAATAGAAATCGGACAATTGCAAAAATAGATAATTTGAAATTTTTTTGTCTTGGAAGAATATTTCAAAGCTTATTCTAAGAGAGAAATAGTTATCTTGCTTCAAAAAATGTCTTCAGTTTTATTTTGCTGCTCAACTTTTTGTTGTAATTAAGGGTTAATTTTCAGGCTCGATCATGTCGAAGGGAACTAAATCGCTTTCGTGGTGCTGGAAATACTTCACGCGCAAAGAAGAGCATAAAGGATCCTTTGGTTATAGCAACTTCTGCAACCCTAATTGCGAAATGACCAAGTCTGGACGTTACTTCAACAACGCTGGCAGAATGGAGAAACATTTGGAGGTTATATTTGTCAGATTTTTTGTATTCACATTTTTTTTTCAGAGTTGTAACAAGATCGGCACAGAAACAAGAAAGGAAATCGACCGGCTATTGAATAAGCCTGCTGCTCGTCGAAGCGAAAGCCATTCACCAAAGTCCAAGAGGGTAAAGCAAGTACGGTCGTAAACTTCTTCTCAATCAAGCTTGGGCACTATGAAGCGGTTTTTTCGACTCCACGTCCAAAGATGAGCAAGAAGAGTTAGATGTTCTTTTGACACGGAATTTCTGAAACATTTTTGCAATTGTCCGTTTTTCGGACAATTGTCGGACAATTGTCCGACAATTGTCCGGACAATTGTCCGCTTTTGCAATTGTCGGACAATATCCCAACCCTAGTTTTTTTAGTCAAATTCGGAGAGTTTTTTAATTTCGCACAAAATTTTTCAAAATTCACCTACTGCCCATTTTTGACTGCTTTGAAAGGCCGTGGTAAATAATGCTATTTTTAAAATTAGAATAACAGTTAATTTTGAAAAAAAAACGAAATGGTTTTATAATAACCAATTATTCTGCTATTTTCATGCATTATATTGTGCTAGTTGATAGCTCACGAGAAACTAAAATCGGAGGGCTACATGCTAATGTAAAAAATGAGCAAAAGACAAAGTAGGGCCTAAGAACAACAAATTTTAAAAACTTTACAGGAGATTTACATATTCTGATGGGGGATGATTCTCATTCTGACGGGAGATGATATATTTTGACGGGTTTTTTCACTCATACACCCATACATCCACGGTCATCCAAAATGAGTATCAATTTTTTGAATAATTTGCGAGAAAATGTTGTTACTTGTATAGTTTAACTAAAGGTTGCCAATTGAAAAGGAAAGCTTTAAAATATATTTTGATGAAAATTTTCAGATTTGTGCCATTTATCCAGACCGTGTCGTCACCGGCCACGTCTTCCGTCCCGACCGGACAGACCCGGCTTTGACTAAACGGATTACGGCCGGTGAACAGGATGGCTGGCAGTAGAGGGCCATCCAAAGCCCGGTCAAATTTTTTTTATAGGATGGTTTGGTTGTTTACGAAGAGAGTCTTTGTAAGAGACAGCCACCAGGGTGACCTCTCCCCATCCAGCTGCCAGGGTAGCCACTATGGAGGATGTCCACTGTGTATGACTCAACATGAAAAAAATAGTGAAAGAATTCAACGATAAAAAAATAAAGGTAACAACAAAAAACGTAATTTAAAATGGACGATACCCAGTTCGCACATGAAGTGAGTCAGTCCTTGTGCAAACTGACTCGCACAACCCAAATTGCACAAAATCCAACTCGCATACTCTAAATGCACCAATTCATAACTGTTCGGAAGGTCAATGTAACTGAGATTAAAAGTGAGAAAAGCATCTTCTAACCTGTCCTAACATATGCTGGCCTACACTGTGTCTAAGCACATGCCAAAAAAACAATGGGACGAAAAGTTGGGATGGGCAGGTTATGACTTAAGCGAGTCGGGGTATGCGTGTTGGGTTATGTGAGTCAGCTCTTATGCGAGTTGGGATTTTATCCTTAAATTGTTTCTTTACAACACAATCTAAACATTTTCATTGACGAGTTTTTAAAAAAGGAGGTCGAAATTATTTGAAGCTAACAAGGCCAAGCTTTTGTATGAAATTTTCACGAGGCAAGACCAGGGACAAGACCGCGATTGACTTATTGACTTGCGACGGTAGAAAATATGAAATTACCCTAACATAAGCGTCATTGTAGATTAAATTGCCGTTCAGATAATTTAAATTTGTGCTAAAAAAAATTTCAATAAACAGAAAAACGTTCTTCTTTGGATAAACGTCATTACTCCGCGGAAAAACGTAGTGTTTTCTCTAAATGTGTTTAATCTTTGACAGATTTTTGTCAGAATGTCATTCAGAGCCATCTTTTATTCAAGCAAAATTATTTGGGCTTCCGTATTTTTTCTAATGGAGCCCCATCCAAAAGAGTTTTTTGTCGCATAAATGGAATTGTTATTCTGTAGCCTTTTTTGGGCATAACTCTTCCAAAATTCTAGAATTTTGGCTGGATTTCGGTGCATAACAATTTTCGGCAGAAATGAATTATCTGAAAATTATTTATTTGTAACTATTTGCATTGCTCACCCATGAATTTATAGCTGCCGTGTCAAAAAAGATATCAGTTATGCCAGGTAATTTCCATTCTTCTTTCACGCGATTAGCAAAACTTTGCATTTTTTTAAGGAAAAAGAATTTTTATGAATCTTGATGTATGGATTGAAGTGCTTGCACATCTCACACCAGAGTTTCCATGATATCAAAAAATCGGGCATATCATTGATATGATACGGTCATATAATAACAAATGACATTTCCCGGGGAGCATATCAAATCATGTCATATCAAGAGAAAAAATTCCACCCGCATATCAAACCATATCATGTCAACCCATGTATCATATCATATCAGGGTCGTAATTTTTTGGCCATATCATATCAAATTATGCATATCATATCGACCCAGTATTTTGAACTACCGTGTAACCTCTTTTAATCCCCCATAAGGAATTACTTGTTGTAAATCAAAAACGGCCTTAACTTCGATATCCTAGTCAAAAAAATGAGGATGGAGGATTATTAGAGGGCGGAAGATTGATAGAGATCATACGGTAAACGGCAAAAGTTTCAAATTCCTACTTAAAAATTATTATGAAAATGGTATTCAATATTTCCAATTGGCTTTTAAGGAAATCTTCTTCTTTTCATCCATCATTTTGTTTTCGCACACCGTTCTCTTCCATGATCCTCACCTTTTTTCAGAGCGTATTAGAATTAACTTGCTTTCTCTGCTAAGCTTCAAATATTTCGGAAATGATGCCTCAAGAAACCGCTGCGACCAAAGGAGTGTGGGCTGGTAAAAGCAAGGCGGTGAGTTTACTTCTCGTGAACCCTAAGGATGCCAATAAAGCGCATTCAATGTGGAAAGGCGTACAAAGATGGTGCGATGAAGCTAATCCTAATCTCGAGTGGTACATAATTTGCGCCAGCAGTTAAAAATAATCATAAACAAAAATTTGGGAGCGCCTAATCAAACTGCATCATATCATGCAGTTTGATACTCTTTTGATATCAACCCATATCATATCATATCAGCATCAAATCACGAGGAAAATTTTGAAAACGATATAAAATCATATCAAATTGAAATTTTTTGAGGTGTATCATATCGTATCATATCAAGCGAAAAATTCTGGCGGGCGTATCATATCAAAACATGTCATATCAACCCCTGTATCATATCATATCAACCCCCCCAAAAAGCATCTCATGGAAACTCTGTCTCACACCTGAGGAATTGGTAGCGCTCATATTGCTGGCAGAAAGACACATCTTGGACGGAAATGCTACAATTGCTATTGCCAGAAGATTGAAAGAGCAGCTGCGTGATATGGACTTGTCTAAAGTGCACAGATTCTACATGGTTGGTTGACGATAATGGTATGTTCCAACTATGCTAACTTGTGCTTTTTAGGTACATCGTCCTTATCGCAGATACCGTCTCAGCTATCAAGACTTACAGGAGATTTATCGATTTGTAAAGGCAAGTTTATTGAAATAAAGACTGAAATTGTATTTTGGTGGAAAATTAAATTATTTTTTAGCGAGAGTCAAGCGCCATCCAGAATAAAATGGCTAAGAAAATTCGTTCTAGAACATGTCGTCAGCAGTGCCGCGCAGTAAGTGTCTTTTTATTCCGATGTTGTTTTTGACTTTCACCATCATAGTTTTTATTTTAGTCGACCGTGAGAGGTGTTCTGGCTTGTCCTTCTGCCAACAATGACTACGAAAACGACTTTTCCATGGGTTTGCCATATCTTTTTTGGTGTATTCTTTGAAGATATGAGATGTTCAGATCTCGCTGAAGTTGGCCAGCTATTGGATCACATTTTGCAACAACTCGTATCTCATCAGAGTGATGACAGTGTGAGTCAACTTTCAGACTAAATTTTCAGACTTGTAACGTCTGAATAATTAGATTTTTTAATGATTGAAACTCTTTTAAGGCATGTGCCAAATCGTCGTCGTCTGCTGTTCAAGAACTAAATCGTGCTACAGAATTGTTTTACCCTGAACATTCACAACAGGTTGGTCTTTTTACATTTCTGTCATTACTTTTTTGGTTATTTTTCATGCCGAAATTGGCTATCTTAAGCTACTTACCGACTCAATGTTTTTATTCTAGGCTGACATTCACAGTGATGATCCTATGGTTCGTTTTTATTGTTGCCAAGTAAATAGGCAAAACATTATCTTATCTTGTTTTACACTAGTGGGACAAATTAATTGTTGGATTGTTGCTCTTCTGTGTTTGAAATTTTTTTGCAAAGACTTTCAGACATTTCGTTGCCTTTTTCAAGTTAAAATTTTCAAGCAGTCTGTACATTATATTTTTGCAGAGCTACTTAATAATTCTACTATGCACTTACCCTCGGAGACTGTTAAAGACATATTGGTCTTCTTGGACCACATTCACCACAAACGTTTGCTCTTTACTTCACGCGTCTTCTTTTTACATGTGAAGCCTAATATGGTGAGGAGACACCTAGTGGTAAGGATTGATTTTTTGGGAGATCTATTACCAAGGGTTTAAAGACACAAATGAAATTTTTTTACTTGACCTCCACTTTTTCGGTAAATTTTTTGAGTAAAGAGTGAAAAGTTATGAGAAAATAACTAATAAAGTCTATTTTGTAGAACTAACAATGTATGTTTCAGGTTGAGCGATTGCGATTGTTAAGAAATGCTGCTCTCGCTGAACATCTACACTCCCCTGGTGATGAAAAGAAGTGGGCAGCTTATGTGGAAGCGCACAACGCGTATCTAGCAGCCACAAAGAAGCAGAATGGAGCCTGAAATTTTGGCTGAAAATCTGTTGGCTTGTTCCGGCCTGTATATATTTTTTTCCATATAATGCATACATGATGTCTCGCTTTTCGAATAAAGTAATTTGCTCGGCATCTAAAAGTTCTTTTTTCTGCAAGGTTAGATCATGTTTCCGAAAGCTCCTCATCACACAAATCTTTGGTTCGTGCACGTTTGTTTTATTTTAGACGTTTTTCTACTTTGGAATAAATGTTCGAAAACTACACGGGTGACCAAAGCACAATTCTCTTTTTTGTTTGATTGTTTTTGCTGAAAATTCAGACAAAACTTTTTTTTAAACAATTCGCTAACTTTATCGCTATCCGAGTATTATGTTTAGTCCGTCCTAACGTGCGCTGGCATACCCCGTGTCCAAGCACAAGCCGAATCATTTCACTGCCTTAATGAGCATCATGAATGCCACAGGAAACTCATTAGAATAGGAGAAACAAAAGTGACTAAGTCCTTGCTTATAACCTGAAAAGTTAAAAGTTTATTTCCTTCCTCTTTCCAGGAATAGCTAGTTCTATCAAGATGAGAAAAACTCGTCTAGATCTCGGCTATCTTTTGGCATTCAACTTCGACAAATATTTTGTTTGAGTATTGATTTTGTCCATTACTTCTTCAATCCTTTTAAAATAAGGAAACAAGTCTTTCCTGTGCCCTTGTATCTGATGCAGTGTTTATCGCTCTATCACGTGATTTTTTTTCAATTCTTTGTAAAATTTTGAGGAAATTGCAGAGGAGTAAAGTGAAAATGAAATTTTCGAGTCAAGTACTCAATGGATTCTGTACTTTAGCTCTAGACTTTGCAAATGCCACGGTTGCATGTGAGAACAAGCGTTCAATGCGTGAGCTTGTTGAAGGAATGGTCAAAATTTCAAGTGCTAGAGTAGCAATGCTGTCGGCTCTGTGTCGAGTGTGATGTAGAGCTACAAAAAATATTTTTATTCAAGTAGAAATTGCTGAGAGCAAATATGCTCAATCCACTCGATAATTCACACACTGTCAACGAAATGCCCCTTCCCCCTATTTATTCTTGGCTGGGCGGGGAAAGAGGCGATGGAGATGCTTCTCCTTATCTGATGGTCTAATAGATATTGTCCATTACACCATGAGAATGGAGAAGCATCTCCATCCCCACAAAAATACAATAAAAAACAAAAGGGTCTAGCATTAGCCAGATGTTTGTCGGGCCGGAATCCAGCTCCAGATGATTGCTTGGATGTCTGGATGTGAACCGTAGGCTCTGCTGTTGTAGGGACCACGCTCCATGGATTTTGGCGCGTTTGCTTGCTTGATGTGACTCTGGACTTCAAAGTCGCGGAGAGCCTCTTCTAGCTGAATTGATGGCAGTACATTGAGAGATTGTACATCAAGATTGTGAAAGATCCACATCTTCATCTCCACGAATGGGTTTGTTGGTGGAGCGCCCATCCAAATTGGCTGGATGTTTTCTTCTGCTACCACTGATACGGCTCCTTTTAGTTGATGAATCATGTTGAGTTGGCCTTCAATCATGATCGGAGTAAACTTGCGAAGCGAGCATGGTCTTTTTGGAGAAGACCTAGTCAGGATGTTGCTCATCGTAGACACTAAGAAGGCTGAGATGATTTTGATGGGATCCTTAGCATACCTGTAATCACACAGTTTCGGTATGCATTCAGAGATCTCGCCTGTTTGCTGAGCTTAGCTGATGCATTGTAGACGATCCTGAGCTTGGTGGTGGCCTTATCATCTTTAATCACCGGCTGGTGTGCTAGATAGGGTGAAATTACTCTGTTTTATGGGTCGCTATGGTTCGAGTCCACCTAGTGACAGCACTTTTTTCGTTCTCTCATACTCTTCGTTTTACTTTCTCCGGTCGAGTGTAGATATGACGGCGACGTCTGCGCCTCTTTACGGCAAAATTAAAGAATGTTGGAAAAACGACTGGCAAAATCAGAATCCTTGCAATTTTTGTCACCAGACTGACAAATAACATTTGGAAGAAGTATTCGAAAATCCGACTAAAAAAGTGCTGGACCTCAGGTGGGAACGAACTTGAGGGTGGAGGGGTGTCCGTATATCGAGATTTCACTGTATTAGAACAGACTCAAACGTGTGAATGAAACTTCCAAAAACACTTAAAAAACAGTCGCCAAGTTACCGCATTTCTAGCTGACCCTTCCCCATGAAACTACCCCACACCTTAAATGCAATCAATTTTTTAAAGTACATCTTTTCCATGTTTTGAAAAGCCGTTTAGATGTCAGATACCTTTGTATGTAATTGTCAAGGACGTATTGTCATCAAATGTTTTGCTAACCAACCACTTTGATGTTAAAGAACCATTAATTACCTGATTTAATCACTTCATATACACATCGCGTAGGTCGCAGGTTCAAATCCCACTAAGTGCACACCTCTTTTTTATCTCCTTTTATTTACAATTTTTGTGTTCAAATGATCGTCAGACTCTTGTCTATCCAAAAAAATCATCACCGCATGGTTTCACACCTACTGGGGCTTGTATCCAGGCTCAAATGGCCAAAATTACCGAAAATTGATGGTTTTCGGGGTTTTTTCTTTAACTGGTTTCTCTGAAATTTTCTGACTCTTTTCTATAACTCACACGTTTCATATACTAAAACGTAGCCAACATCCGGGCTTTCATCCCAGAATTCCTCAGTATTATATTTGGAACTGACTATTATGTCTTATTTATGTGATCATTTACAACCCTGTACTAAAAATGTAGCTCTGCTCCAAGTGCTGGCCATTTCAAAATTTTTGCTCCCGCTCTTGCTCTTGGCTCCTAGCTTAAAAATTTTCGCTCCCGCTCTTGCTCTTGGCTCCTAGCTCAAAAATTTTTGCTCCTGCTCTTGCCCTTGGCTCCTAGCTCAAAAATTTTTGCTCCTGCTCTTGCCCTTGGCTCCTAGCTCAAAAATTTTTGCTCCCGCTCTTGCTCTTGGCTCCTAGCTCAAAAATTTTGCTCCTGCTCTGCCCTTGGCTCTAGCTCAAAAATTTTGCTCCTGCTCTTGCCCTTGGCTCCTAGCTCAAAAATTTTGCTCCTGCTCTTGCCCTTGGCTCCTAGCTCAAAATTTTTGCTCCTGCTCTTGCTCTTGGCTCCTAGCTCAAAAATTTTTGCTCCTGCTCTTGCCCTTGGCTCCTAGCTCAAAAATTTTGCTCCTGCTCTTGCCCTTGGCTCCTAGCTCAAAAATTTTGCTCCCTTCTTGCTCTTGGCTCCTAGCTCAAAAATTTTTGCTCCTGCTCTTGCCCTTGGCTCCTAGCTCAAAAATTTTTGCTCCTGCTCTTGCCCTTGGCTCCTAGCTCAAAAATTTTTGCTCCTGCTCTTGCTCTTGGCTCTAAGACTCAAAATTTTTGCTCCTGCTCTTGCTCTTGGCTCGGAGCGGAGAATCTCGGAGCCAACAGCAGAGCTAATAGCTGAGAATCTCTAAAATTTACTAGAATGACTTTGCAATCATCATATTCCTCAATTTTTAATATCGAGTTGTTAGTGATTAAATGTATTTCAAGAACACATTTAATTCAGAAAAATGATATAAAAAGCAATAAATGTAACAGTTATGAATAAGCACGTATTTCAAACATCTATTAATTTCTTGTTGAATGAAATTAAGACTTTCTTTCTTATTAGACTCACACCAGAACTACTTTTATGCCCAGACGTGTAAAGTGTGAGCTGAGAAAACATTCGTTCAACTGACGCACTTGTGGCAGGAATAGGAAGAATTATTTTTGCCAAATAAAACAGCCGTGGCAGTTTCTAAAATGAAAAGTTAACAAATTAAGTCAAGTTTTACAGATGTATTTACTTCAGTGTTGTCGCTCCATCGCCAATTTTTACCACTTTCTGATTGAATTAGTGCTGCGAATGATTTGACTTCGCTAAAAAATGCAATAAAGTTCGAGCTTGTTCAAACTTGAAGCTAACTTCTCTAAATTTTCCTGAGCAAAAGCTACAAAACCATGACTAGAACATATATGTGAAAAAATTTGTTATCAAAAATGAGCCTAAACATTAGTAACAAATTCTTTACTCTAAAAAAAATTCCATATTCTGGAATTTGAAACTGAGTTTTGAAGTTTTATTTTGTCAATGTATCCAAGATTTTTTTCAGCAATAAAATGTTTTTATATCATTCGAGTTTTCAGGGCTCTAAAAGAAATAAAGAATTCGAAAAAGTGCGATATGAAACTGTTTATACGGTGTCCTTGCAGGGGAGGGGTTTTCATGCTTCACAAATTTTTGGTTGCCACACTTTTTCATTCATGTCTCTATCTGAAAACTTCAACACCATTTAATTACTGTTGCTCATCAATTATAACTGATTTGATCATTTTTGAGAATGAATAAAACCCGTTAAAAGTGTGTTTGAAATAACGTCAAAGAATTTTTTATGTGCTTAGAGACAAAATTCAAAGCGCTCTAAGATCAAAACTTTTTGCTCCCGCTCTTGCTCTTGGCTCCTAGTTTAAAATTTTTTGCTCCTGCTCTTGCTCTTGGCTCCTGGCCTCAAAATTTTCGCTCCTGCTCTTGCTCTTGGCTCCTGGCCTTAAAATTTTCGCTCCTGCTCTTGCTCTTGGCTCGGAGCGGAGAATCTCGGAGCCAAGAGCGGAGCCAAGAGCGGAGCCAAGAGCCAAGAGCGGAGCCAAAAGCGGAGAATTGCCCAGCACTGTCTGCTTCTCGGCGTCATTTTCAATATATGGTTGTAAATGATTATGTAAATTAAAATTGCAAAAAAATGTCAGCTACAAAATAACACCAATATCCTACTCGTCCAAGGTACTCTTTTCATCCTTGGCCAAATCTTCGAAAGTTACTTGTTCTTCTGAAATGATCCTGCTGTGGAATTTTTTTTTATTCTATTCCCTGTGAAATTCTGACTCTAATAAATTACTAAACGCATTGAGAAATAAGGAAATGTGTAGAAGCTCAGGCGACACAAGACTAAGTATGCATTATTTTGGCTTATTTTGACGGTCATTTGCATGGTCATTTTCTGACAGGAAAGCAGTGCTGGAGATGGTTGCAATCGATTCATCGATAGTTTTTGGCCCTAGAAGTGAGTGAAGTTGCTAAAAAATAGGGTTGCAGTTTCGAATCCCCACGGGGAGTGATCAGATGGAGGAGATAACGTCATATTCGTGTTTCTCGACCCCGATTTCCTGAGAAAACCGGCTGTTTTTTAATTCTGAGAAAAAAAAATTTTTCGATCCACAGGGGGTATCATGGTTCTTTAGCCAAAATTTTGAAAATTTGAATTGGCGTCTTTTGAATTTTAAAGGGATTAAGGGCTGTATTGGGAGGGGAGGGGAATAAAAAGGGGCCACTTCATGGCAGAACGTTAGAAAAGTAAATATTTATATTCTTCGACTGTCTTACCATGTTTTTCAACTGGGCCGTGGCAAAAATAAACTCTATATGCACTTTATGGTCAAGAGTACTTCTCCGAATCATGTCTAAGGCAAGTGAGTGCGCGCATCTCTAACTCTCAAGCCCCCTGCGCCCCCGAAGGGTGAGGGACAATTTTGTGCCGACAAATTTTGTGCCGACATTTTTGTGCCCACATTTTTGTGCCGACATTTTTTTTGTGCCGACAATTTTTGTGCCGCCAAATTTTTGTGCCAATCAGAACGATCGGGTTTGGCATTTAACTTACGTTGAGTATATTTCTATTTTCTTTTAGATGAATGAATTACTAATCAGTGAGAATGCGGCAAACTCGAATCATTTGTTTGCGAAATGTTCATTGTCGAATATTGATTGATTTAATTGATAAACCTGGGTAGTGCCATTATTGTTTGCAAAAGATTCAAAACTTTTTGTTTCAATTTTTTTGATACTTGCAGATTTTGTAACCAACACTAACCTGTATCACTTAAAAATAACAGGCACCTCTCCACCTTGATTGATTTACTCAAAAACAGTATTACCGCAAAAATATCACAAAATATGGGTGCGGTTATACAAGGTGAGTCAAGATTTTCTAACACTTTTAAACGGTCATAATTTGTTGTCCTCGCACGATTTCGAAATTCTGTGAACGCAGATCGACTCAGTTTTTTTATGACAATTTTTTTGGTATATAATGTGAAAAACACGATTTTCGCTTGGTCCCCCCTGTTGTTTTGGCCTCACCCATCCAAAGGCCACCTACAGACCAGGAGCCAAACAACAGGACCTAGGAGCTAGGAGGACCTAGCGAAAATCGTGGTTTTGACCTTACATAGCAAAAAAATTGTCATAAAAAACTGATTCGATCTGCGTTTACAGAATTTCGAAATCGTGCGAGGACAAAAAATTATGACCGTTTAAAAGTGTTAGAAAATCTTGACTCACCCTGTACTTATGATACGGAGTGTATGAGATACGTAAACCACCTAGATATTTGGCAAATCTAATGATAGTTGCGTAAGTAATCCAGTTGAATTTGTCGCGTTCTTTATTTCTCCGCTATATCCGCCAACATTTTATCAGCCAGATATTCTGAATGTTTTGGTCCCTATCTTTTTTTCCATACGTGTAATGTGACCTTTCCAAACTTTTCTTTACGTGCTAAAAAAGCTGACCATACTTGCACCTGAGATAAAATACATCCTTTTGATTTAAATGAGGCAATAAAAATCGGATTGATGTTTTCTTGCATTTTAAAGCTTTGTCCTGTTTTAGTGTTAGGAGTGATTTGATTTACCGAGACATGTGAATACTTATCCGGAGAAGTATTTGAGAGTTTTCTTGATTATATAAAAGCCGTCTACAATACGTGAGAATCGAGTCTGAATTCCGCAGTTTAAAGTCTGAGATTAACACGGAAGAAAAACAAAATGCAGGAGTCGCAAAAGCCAAAGCTGCCGTTTTTTGTCAAACTAGGGTGTTTCAAGAATTTTACCCACTTTTAAATCGACATAACTTTTTTTATAAGCCCTTTTTTGAATTTCTGCCAACGCAGATCGACTCAGAATCGAAAAGCAATTTTTTTGGCATATAAATCTCAGAAAAAAAATTTGACCAAATTTTCACTTTTTGCCTTGGTCCCCACTTTGGTTGGAAAAATGGCACTTGCAAAATGAAACTTGTCAAAAACGAAACTTGGCAAAAAGAAATCTGGCAAAAACGAATTTTCGTTTTTGCCATATTCCCTCTAGCCAAAATAACGAGAATGCGAATATGAACGCGCGAAATGAAATTATGCGATTTTTCCAACCAAAGGGGGACCAAGACAAAAAGTGAAAATTTGGTCAAAAATTTTTTTCTGAGATTTATATGCCAAAAAAATTGCTTTTCGATTCTGAGTCGATCTGCGTTGGCAGAAATTCAAAAAAGGGCTTATAAAAAAAGTTATGTCGATTTAAAAGTGGGCGAAATTCTTGAAACACCCAGCATACCCTGATATTATGATAAATGTCTGTTAGAGTTTTCAAAAATTTAATAGGCTCTATTAAGAGAGCTTTAAAACTTCTGAGAAACAATAGGCTTCAGACCACATGAAGATTAAAAAAATTATACAGAAAATTGTACCACCGCTGATCATGATTAGGAATCACTGATGGGGTCGCCGGTGTACCGTATGTACTCATCAAAGATTATACCCACCGATAAGCTTTGTTTGATTTATTGTGTGAGCGGCGGATGATTTCCCTGAATATGCTCTCCGAAAAATATTCAGTAAGTTGTACTTTACAACCTCCGTTTTAGTAGCAACCTTTACCGAAATTACACAATGTAACATTATTTGCCTTACATAAAATGAGGTATTCATAAAAATTGATACTCATGGTGATTCTTCCTTCTTGATAGTCAAGCACATTCTAGAAGAAGAATCGATGTTTTCCAAGCGCTTAACAAGACGTTCTCGTAGAGAAATGTGAGGAACCAAAGTTGAATCCAACTAAAAACACTTGCTGGCTAAACATGTGAGAGACAACTTTCCAAAACAGAACTTACATCGAGACAGTCTAGTAAATCTTCGGCATTTATCGGCTCTTTGGCTGGAAGACATATTGCTTGGGCACTGGACGAGGTATTCTGACCAATGAGGTTAGCCCTGAATATAAAAACTGAAAATTTTCTTATAGCATAATTGATAGTTAATGACGTTTTCAGGCACCGATACTTTCTAACTCACTGTATTTTCTCTAAAAAGCACCCGTTTTCTAAAAAAAAGTCCATGCTCTAACAAGCGCCCACTCCAAACCCCATATTTAAACACAGGGAACACATTTATACCGTATTTCCTCTTTGGACACCCCTTCCTTGACTTTGAATACCTAAATCACAGCCCAGAGAAAATGTTTTGCAAAGCTGTTCATTGAGTTTCTTTAATTTCCATGAGCTCTACCATCACACTTCTTAGATTTTGGTTGAGCTCCTAAATCTCGAGATTGACTTATTTTCAATTTTAAATATCTCGATTTTTGAGGGGTTAAAAAACGAGCTCTCCCGGTGGCTTGTTCGAGGAAATACGGCAAGTGGGAAAGTATCGGTCGCTTTACAACGGCTGTAACTTATTAGCTTTTTATGTATCCGAAAGTAATCGAGGTTTTCGAAGAGTGCCACAGAAATTTCGGTTTTTCCCAGCAATGGTAAATTTAGTCAGCTGTGATTTTCTTGCATTAAGGGTTGCAAACACAGTTATAAAACTCAAAACTGCACCCTGAGCATTGAAAACGAGCGAAATAAGTAAAAAGTTACGGTGAAACTTAAAATATTTTAACATTTTTTTTGTGCACTCAGTCACAAAAACAGTCAATAACTTACGCTGTACGAGGATTCGTCTTCTGAATACCAAAGGAGTGAACGAAACCAGATTCGGTGCAAACAAAGCTTCTCGACATCTTCAGAACCTGGAAAGAAGCAACAGTCGCAGTTGTCACAAGAGTATTAAAACAGCCTACCGATTCCAACATATTCGCCACCATTGTCTGAAAGCTACATGAATAAACCAAAAAAATTGGAAGTGGAACCTACTTTGATATGAGTTTGAATAAAAGGAGCGACGTCCTTATCCATTTCTTCCGTGAATCCATAGTCCAGCGAGATGATGAAACCCAAGGAATATATCATATCTGAAACAGGTAAGTTAGTATGGAGGACTGGGAAACCAAAGGCTGTGCAAAAACCCACTTTTTGTCGGTAGATATCCAGCAGCAGCCCGCGTGCTGACATTCTGACTACGCAATTCTGCTTCAGTGGAGCAGAATGTTTGCGGCTAAAACATAAATAAGGTACAGTTAGTTAAAGGATAGTTCTGAATTCACTTACATCAAAGGCTGCCACCACAGAGAGCAAAAATTTCGTGTGAAGTTCGATTGGAATCAACTAAAATGGAGAGGGTCAATTTTTCAGTTAGACAGGAAAAAAACCTTTTGTGCCCGATGATCAAATGCTTCCAGCGTGATTCGATTAGCTGACAAATGGAAAATTATTATTGGAGATTATTATTAATGTTAGAGTAATTACTAAGCCATTGTCGAAGAAGGTTCATGTAATCAGCTGAATTTGCAGGAACACAAGCTTGAATCTGCTTTTGGATAGAGAGCAATTTGTCCATTTGTTTAAGTCGGCTTTTGCTGAAATTGATAGTAAAAATTAGAATCGTCACTTGCGATTCGTGAGGAGCCTAAAAACTGTCCAATAACTGTTTTGGTATAATCAAAACATACAAGGACACGATTCTGAATAGTTTAATAATTTCGACTTCTATCCCAACTGGATGGCTATCTATTCGCAAGATCCAAGGGGAGGCTTTGGTTCGTCAAATCGATGCTTTGGTTCTCAGTAGCCTCTATCGGAACAGGTATATTCAATACTATGAACTAGACACGATGAACCATTAGAAAAAATAATAATATTTTCAGTGAGAAAAAGCCAAAAGAACTACAGTCAAACCTCGATTTAACGACCCTCTTGGCTCAATTTGGTTTGTCCAGTTCAAAATATAAGGAATAATACCCCCGATTTAACGACCCCCCGTTTTACCGTTGCGAATTTACTGTTGGCGAATTAACTGTTGGCAAATTTACCTAGAGCCTTTATTTTCCCGTCCCGGTTTTTTAAAGTTGTCCCGCTATTTTATTCAAAAAACTTAATATTAGGTTGTGTCATAAATACGTTCGTTTTTTTTTTCAAATAAAATTTTTTGTGGCATTGTGTTTTTTCCATAAATCTACATATAGTATTTTTGTCGGCATGTCACGCTTTTTTTTCGTGCCACGCTTTTTAACCCACTTCCCGATTGTATTATATTTTGTTCTCATCATATCTAAGGGTAAATCGGGGTCGCTGAGAACGCTAATGCTATCAGAATTGACATGTGATGCTTAAAATTTTGAGTTTTGCCAGAAAAGTGGGAAAAACCAGGTATGCTCAAGGGGGTCTTCGAACCTGTGACCCCAAATTTTTTTTTCATTTTTAGTTTATTTTGGCGCCTGTTCGGCTTGTTAAATAAATAAATATTAGATAAATAATTATATTCGATATTAAATAAATCAACATCAATCCAGGTAATTTTTATGACGCATGGTAGGCCTACGTAAAGACTTTATCTTATTAAGCAAAATGCAAAAAACCTAGCAATATTTCAAGGGTTGTCGGGGCAGTCTTATTTCGAACCGACGACTAGGTGGTGGGTTTGTGAGCACTTTTTCAAGAGGTTGTAAAATCTTCATTTTCAGTGTTTCAGACATTCTTTTTTAACAGCTTTGCGCAGAAAGGCAAAATCTATAAAACTGTTTTAAAAAGATTGTCTTAAACGCTAAAAATGAAAATTTCACATCGTCTTGAAAAAGCCGGATTTATTTTCGGGAAACGGTGAATTCGCCAACAGTAAATTCGCCAACAGGTAAATTCGCCAACAGGTAAATTTGCCAACAGTAAATTCGCCAACAGGTAAATTCGCCAACAGGTAAATTCGCCAACAGATAAATTTGCCAACAGGTAAATTCGCCAACAGGTAAATTCTCCAACAACTCTTAAACTATTTTCTTTTTTTTAGTTAAAATTCTGTACGAAAAAGCATCCGTTTATAGTTATTATTTTTTACAAATCAGTTTTCACTTTATGTAAGACAAATTATGCGCCTAGATTTTTTTTGGGCTACTAATATTCGCTCCCCAAGCATAGCGCTGGTCTTCGAAAAAGCCGAAGCTAATGCATTCAAGGTTACTTTATTATATCCTATCAACATAATATCGTTTTTTAGAAAGTCTTTCTGGCTGATGAGAAGTTAAAGAAAAAGCACTTGAGCCAAAGACTTGCTTCTTCCACAAACAGCAATCTTTCTATCGACATGTTTGCACAAAAAGTTACAAAGACCTATATAATGCTGATCAGGAATACAGGAAACAAGTTCATTTGATGTCTGCAATAGCGTTCGTTCCAGTCAAAGATGTAGAGGAAGCGTTTGATGAGTTGAGGTTAAGCATTTTTTATACTTTTTTTCCAATAAAATTTCCTGCTTTTTTAGCAAATTCGCAGGAACGTCGAAATTTTCGGTTGAGCTGGACGAATTTTTCAATGGACCTTGCTGAGGTATGAATTCATTTTTCTTGTTTGCATTGGTTTTATTTTTTGTGCAGGAAGAGCCCAAGAAGATCACACAAGCAGGTGGTGGAACAAGACTTGCTTATCATTGTGTATGTTAAGCTTGTATTTTTGCACAGGTTACTGAAAAATATTTTAGGCTGACGCTCCACTGAATCCAACGGTAGAAACATTTATGATTCGCTACCGTTATTATTTATAAAATGACCATATCTATCAAAACATGTAATTGTGCCATATTTCCAAAATTTGAAAATATACACGATTTCTTCATTAAAATCATGTAGCGATTGTGTGATTTTTTTGATGAATTTGAAGTTTTCTCACTCATAATTGGCAAATTACAAAAAACTGTAAAATAAGAAATTTATTAAATATTCACCACAAAACATTTAAGTTATATTTTCTAGCTAGAATGTCAGTGGAAAGTTTACACCGAAGGCAATTAAAATTTTAGTGAAAGCATATGAAAGTCTTAAATTTCACCTATATCTACCAAAGCTAAACACAAATAAATACACCAAAAGATTGTCATAGCAGTACTCTATTCAGCAACTGTTTTAGAAATTCTACAGAGGCAGCGAACTGAGTCCACCAGTAAGCCACCTGACCTTGCATTCGCGCCGAGTAGAAGTCGCCAATATACCTGAATTTCATAAAATGGATTTTTTTTGCATTAAAATGGCTGAATGTTTACTGTATGGTAGACAAAAGGTTGGGTGGATTTGCTTGCAATAAGACAAAGACGAGCACGGGTAGAAGGTCATCCGCAGATGCAGTGCCTCGCTCAGAAGATAGGGCTATTAGATTCTGAAAATGAAATTTCATCGGGTTCTGGGATGTTATTGCCAAAAAGTAATGCAGGAATGAGTTTCCAACGTGGAGGTAGAAAAAAAATGCAGCTCGAACTATTTTTTTATTCAGCGCAGCTTAAAAAAGTATAGCGTGTTCTAAGAATTCCTGACACTTTCAAAGGCCGTAATTTTTTTAGGGTCCAATTGTGAAAATCTGTAAACGACAATCGACTCAGAAAAAATATGCAATTTTTTGGCATACGATGACAAAACCACGATTCTGTGGTTTGGGTCTTATTCTGTAGATGGCCTTTGGATCGATCAAAGCCTAAAACACTAGGAGAAAGGGTGTGGTAGTGGTAGCCATAGTGACCGCGCCGTCCTCCGTGCCCGTCCTCGTTCCGTTCGAACGGTCTAGCAATTGACCCATTAAATCTGGACGGTCTACTTTTTCAAGCATGAACTACCATGTTGAAGGCTGGAGGTATGGTTTTGAAGTAGTATAACAAATTGTTGGCGAGGAAAATCGATCAACGAAAAGCAAAATCTGAATCCTTGCGATTTTTCTGATCAGACTGACCTATCAGATTTGACAAAAATTTCAAAAACTGAGGTAGAAAGGTGTCGGATCCGAACCTGCCGGGTGTCGAATTATCGGGACTCGACTGTTGTTGCGTCTTCGACGCAAGTGATGTCTACAAAATTCATCGCCTTCCCAGCCTGGGGTTTGGTGGCCTATTGGTTAAGGCGATTCCCTGCGGATCCAAAGGGAGTGGGAGTTAACCAAGGACTTCAATTGGAACCCACCTCTGATAAAACATCAAAGGATTGACTATATAGGATCCGGCGTTAGCCAACTCTGTTATTCCTCATGCAAGATAAAGGAGATTTGCAGTCTCCAAACCCCAACCACCACAAGTAATAAACTAGGGAAGAGCCACTTCATACTTCCCACTTAGAAATGTCTTAAAAACTAAAAATAAAGTTGAAAAAATGAATGGTAAATCTACAAAATGGAGAACTACCAAAGACAACTTTAACGGGCCTAAGTAAAAAACCAGGATCGAGTGGGCAGAATACCCGGAAATAGCCTTACAAGAGGCAGGACACTAAAGCTAGAAGCTCTATAATAAAATTGTGACTAAAGATGTACAAAATTGTCCAACTTTGCACAAATAGACAACAGGGATCAAATATCCCCTCCATTCCCCTTTTTCCAATTCACGAGCTGGTGGCCGTGGCCGCTCGCGACACTGTACCCTTATTTTTTATCCCTTATTTCACACTCAACCATCGAAGATTTCTTTTCCAAAAGCCGCTAGCCTACCTCTATAGTCTCACAACATCTAACAACACAAGCCATCTTGTCACAAGGAGATTTGTAAGCATTTATTATAGCTATCTCAGCCTGTGCTGAAGGCCAAGGAGATTCACCGTGAAATTTCTGAAAAATGAAAAATTGTACGTAAACATAATCTTTGGTCAAAATAAATTACTTTTGGGATGCCCAACTCTATGTGGTTCACATTGATTATGGTGGACAGTTTTTGCATGGACTTGTGGAACACTCTGAAAGTGTAGGTTAGTAGCTACAATTAAGTTTTTAATTATATCGACACCCCCGCCCCCTAAATCAATCAATTTAAATTTTCCTCCAGGTTGTCTGAATTTTAGGAAAAATATCGATTCGTCACAATTTTTTACTGAGCTTTTGCAAATTTTAATTTAAAAATACGTTCAGTTTGTAAGGCAACACCCCTAAGTTAGGGGCCTAACACAAAAATATCTTTCTGCATCCGAATCCGATGAGATCAGGCCAAAAAAATTCTGAAGCAGGTGAGTGGTGAAAATTTTCTGGCTGGCCTGCTTAAAACAACAATTAGTGGTTGCTCTGCGCATAGGCTCCGCGACCCCAGTGTAAATTCTAGGCATGAATGTAACATACTCATCCCTGCAGTGGTCAGCTTCTCCATTGGGAAACAGGGCGATATTGTAGACATGAGCCATCAGGGATCTTTCCTTAAATGATACAGCTGAAAAATACAGCTGGTTTTTAATGGTGATTTACCAACGACTTGCGAGCATATTCAATGTTGTCAGGGGTCGCAAATCTCCACATGGGCTCGACAAACAGTCTCTCATACAAATAACGAAGTGCTCTGTCCACTGCATCTGTTTTCTCATCCTGTTAAAATAAAAAGTTGCTTTAAAGGCAAATTTTTAGCAGAGAACCGAAAAGTTGTGCAAAAAATCAACTGGGACACTACTTGAGGATCCATGACAAGCTAATTTAAAGGTATTTATCGAAAATCACCTGAGCTTTGAGCAGTTGAAAGTCTTGAATGAACTGGCGAAGAAACAGATCTTTGTTCTCCAAGAAAAATCTGACCAAAATTTCTATGAGGCACTCAGCTGATAGGGATTTCTCTCTAGAAATTACCGAAAAAGTTGACAATCAGGGCAATAAACAAAAAAGCCAGTGATAGATAGGGCCAAAATATGACTTTTCTTCCGTGGCCGACCAAAAAACATTCCATGGAAATCATAAATAGATTTGTTGTTAATCCAAAGAATGATATTAGACTAGGGATGGGAATGAAATTAGTATAAAAAAAGTATATTTTCTGAAAAAACTTACATTTTGAATACTTTTAAAGGAAAAAGGACAGTTTTATCGAGTGTTTATTACCATTTTGAAGCGAAAAAAAAGATTTGGACGTAAAACTTCAAAAATAAAACGCATAAAATGATTTGGTTTCAGTACCAAATTTACCAAATCAGTATGAGCAAAAATAAAAAAGATTTGGAGTCTTCAAGAAAGTACAAAGCTTTTTAAAAAGTACGATTCCCATCCCAGCATTAGACCAATTTGAACAAGTCTTATTTAAAATGGCGCAATCTCTCGCTGCTCTAAAAAGTTACCTGAGGTAACTTACCTCTGAATTCTAATTTTAGTGCGAAACAGGTAGTAGTTCAATTGCAATAGAGTCAATCTGAAAAATTTTCGAGTTTGAGAAAATGGTACTTCTGATGTGATGATCCAAATTTTGCCTTGCTCATCCTGCTACTTTTTGGCTTGTGGTTAAAGGATCATAAAACTCACAAGGAGAGCAGGAAACTGACCGTGCGCTTTCTAAGACATTTTTTACAAATACCGTATTTCCTCTAATAGAAGCCCCGGGGCTTATATTTTTCACTCAGCCTCAAGGGGGGGCTTCTATTAGAGAGGGGGCTTCTATTAGAGGAAATACGGTAGGTAGAAGAGCCCTTTTTACAATTAGATAGAGAAACCGCTGTTTTATCATGCTAGCCGTGAGGGTTTTTGCTTTTATTTTCTTTTATTTACAAGTTTGGCGTCAAAATAATCCTCACACTCTTGGCTAACTAACAAGATCATCAGCACACGGTTTCACATAAATTGGAGCTTGTATTAGGTCGTCCAATAAGTTTTGAGAAAAAGCACGTGGATTCGCTTTAATTTTCAAAGTGCATCTTTTGGCACATTTGACAATGATGTCTCTACGTGTCATATACCATTTTGTAGCCCGTTCTCTGTTCTTTTAAATGTGATATTGAACAATTCTTTGTTATTAAAAAATAGGAGCAAAAATAGGAAAACAAAAAATGTGCATAAATTTACCAAGCTTGAGAAATTATTTGTTTTTTTATTTTTGGTCCAATTTTTTTATGACAAAGAGCCGGTTAATACGACATTCAAAAGAGGAGAGAACGGGCTACAAAATGATATATGACGCGTAAAGACATCATTGTCAAATGTGCCAAATGATGCACTTTGAAAATTAAAGCGAATCCACGTACTTTTTCTCAAAACTTATTGGACAACCTAATATCTATGACTTTTTGTGGCTTTTAAGACTTTTTTAGGACTGAGCAAAAAAATTTTGGCGCTACTCGGTTAACCATAACACCATAAAGGTATTCTTAAAAGGGATTAAGGGCTGTATTGAGAGGGGAAGGGAATAATATAGATGCCACTTTTTTAGGTACCTTCTGAAATAAAAAATAAATAAGATGTTGAACATGGTTTTGAATACTGGGGCCTACCGCATAAATAACTCTGGTATGCATGTTTTTTATGCATCCAGAGTCACTTTCGAGTGATTTGTGTCTAAGGTATGTGGGTGTGCGCATCTCAACTCCAAACCCCCTCCATGTATCCAGAGTCACTTTCCAGTGATTTGTGTCTAAGGTATGTGGGTGTGCGCATCTCAACTCCAAACCCCTCCATGTATCCAGAGTCGCTTTCGAGTGATTTGTGTCTAAGGTATGTGGGTGTGCGCATCTCAACTCAAACCCCTCCATGTATCCAGAGTCACTTTCCAGTGATTTGTGTCTAAGGTATGTGGGTGTGCATCTCAACTCCAAACCCCTCCATGTATCCAGAGTCGCTTTCGAGTGATTTGTGTCTAAGGTATGTGGGTGTGCGCATCTCAACTCCAAACCCCTCCATGTATCCAGAGTCACTTTCCAGTGATTTGTGTCTAAGGTATGTGGGTGTGCGCATCTCAACTCCAAACCCCCTCCATGTATCCAGAGTCGCTTTCGAGTGATTTGTGTCTAAGGTATGTGGGTGTGCGCATCTCAACTCCAAACCCCTCCATGTATCCAGAGTCACTTTCCAGTGATTTGTGTCTAAGGTATGTGGGTGTGCATCTCAACTCCAAACCCCTCCATGTATCCAGAGTCGCTTTCGAGTGATTTGTGTCTAAGGTATGTGGGTGTGCGCATCTCAACTCCAAACCCCTCCATGTATCCAGAGTCACTTTCCAGTGATTTGTGTCTAAGGTATGTGGGTGTGCGCATCTCAACTCCAAACCCCTCCATGTATCCAGAGTCACTTTCGAGTGATTTGTGTCTAAGGTATGTGGGTGCGCATCTCAACTCCAAACCCCCTCCATGTATCCAGAGTCACTTTCGAGTGATTTGTGTCTAAGGTATGTGGGTGTGCGCATCTCTAACTCTCAAGCCCCTGCTGGGGGTGGGCTATTCGAGTAGCATTTTTCTGAGGGGGGAGTATTCCCGAGCAGCGTCAAATTTTTGTATGGGACTACGACATCAGAAGTACCCACACCCTTGAACAACCTTAGAAGGCTAGAACAACCTCCAGGCTAGACGATCATAGTAATAATCAGTATTTTGTCAATTTTACCTAGAGTTTTGCAGATATAACAAGTAGGATGTTCTTTTGCGATGCTCGTTTTTTCAGCGTTCTCAGCAACTTGCGAATTCTAAAAAATTTTCAAGAATTACAAAATTACTTAAAAAAATTCCTAAAAATATTGACCCTTTGTTGTCGAACATGGTTAGACAGCGCTGGACTTCTCGGATCTGGGCGGAAAATGTCCTCTCCCGACTGTTTATAGACTCAGCCAGAAGGATTTTCAGGAAATCGTTGAGTCTTTTGGATTCGTCCTCACTGATATTTGAAAATGTGATTTCTGGGGTGAAATTGTTTGGATACCTTTGACTAGAGGTGGATGCATTGTTGATGGTCACAATGGAGTTGATGCCGTCCAGACCAACTCCAGTGCTAGTCTGACCACAAGTCATGGAAACATTAGATGCAGAGCTGAGCACCAGTCTGAACAAAGGAAATAAATTGTGTTTGTGATGGATTAAAAAAAGAAAAATTGATCTGTTTGAATGAACACCTTTGTAACTTTGATTACACCTAGGTTTTGTCGATTTGTTCAAACTTTGGACTTATAAATTTGAACCCAAAAATTAGCTAAGAGTTTAGTGGGGTCTATACCCCCAGCACTCGATTACACCCTTCCCTTAGCACTCGATTCTCCTAATTTTTTGCAAAAGTAATAAAAAACTGTTTCAACACGGGAAAGACGGATCGTAACTAGTTTATTAAGGTACAGTTTTTCACGTAGACGACCATTTCAGGAAACTTGAAGAATCTCCCGGGAGGCAGAAATCAC
This sequence comes from Ditylenchus weischeri, assembly GCA_029231635.1. Lineage (NCBI taxonomy): Eukaryota > Metazoa > Nematoda > Chromadorea > Rhabditida > Anguinidae > Ditylenchus > Ditylenchus weischeri. Next base: position 91,323 of record JAMRYI010000518.1, read on the forward strand.
TCATCTTCAACCTGCATGTGTAATTGTGATGTATCAAAATGACCGCCACGATCTGCTTTTTCGAATAAGTGCATGTGATTTGTATCTGCCGTCCGTTCGCAAAAACTTGGACAACCTTCATCCAACGGACAGGTCCACCATTTTCTCACCAGGCAAATTTACACTCAAAGCCGGTCAAGAGAACGTCATAGCTGTGTATAACTGCTCAAAGCTTGTTCAATACTTGTAGAGAATCTCAAGAGCTACAAGATAAGCAAAAAATCAGCACAAAAATTCAACAAAAGTTGCTCTGAAATTAGAGGAGAAGATGTAAGATCAGCACTTTTACCTGAAGTTGAAATTTGAAGGATACCTTACCTTGGCTTGTCTCTGTCGACTTTTCAATGAAAACTTCTGTTGACAATATACCAAAATGATCAGTAGGAATGGATATTAAATTCTGATATTTTTAGAAAAAATGACTTGTCAAAGTCTTGGGTATTTTTCGTATACGATTCGCACTAATATTGTGCTTGAATACTGATTCCAAACAAAGTAAAATCAAACCAGAATCGTCCATCCGTGTCCAGGATGCCAGCATACTTCTTCAATCCTCTCAAAAAGAGGAAAAACACAGTCTTACTTGTGATCTAACACTTGTGTTTGATGCAACTATTTGCGCTCTATCACGTGATATTTTTATTTTCTAAAAACGCCCTATAAAATTTTGAGAAAATTACGAAACCAAGCCACAACCACCTGAATTCTCGTCTAAAAGCCCTAGTTCTTTGTGGGGTTTTGGAGTCAAATTGTTCGGCTTTAATTTCGTTATATTTACTTGTTGTTTTGTGAGCCTTTGCACTTGTTCTGTTGCATTTTCCCTACTGATCATTTTGGTATATTGTCAACAGAAGTTTTTATTGAAAAGTCGACAGAGACAAGCCAAGGTAAGGTATCCTTCAAATTTCAACTTCAGGTAAAAGTGCTGATCTTACCTCTTATCCACTAATTTCAGAGCAACTTTTGTTGAATTTTCGTGCTGATTTTTTGCTTATCTTGTAGCTTTTGAATTTCTTTACAGGTATTGACCATGCTTTCAGCAGTTATACACAGCTATGACGTTCTCTTGACCGGCTTTGAGTCTAAATTTGCCTCGTGAGAAAATGGTGGACCTGTCCGTTGGATGAAGGTTGTCCAAGTTTTTGCGAACGGATGGCAGCTCACATACACTTATTCGAAAGAGCAGATCGTGGCGGTCATTTTTGATACATCACAATTACACATGCAGGTTGGAGATGAGTGATTTCTGCCTCCCGGGAGATTCTTCAAGTTTCCTGAAATGGTCGTGAATTTAAAAGCGGTTATTAGGTGATTTCATGACTAGCAAACACCCACACTCCCATATACAAAAATAATCTACGTGAAAAACTGTACCTTAATAAAATAGTTACGATCCATCTTTCCCGTGTTGAAACTATGCTCAAATTCTATCTTTTTAGGGTATTTGGATACCCTTTCAGGTTGGTTTGCCTTGGTTCACCAAGGCGAAGTCAAATTTTGGGTAAGATTTTTTCCAAAAATGCAGTTTTTTGGCTAGGAAAATTTCGGATAACTACTAAGTGTATAAAAAATTACGCAGTAGACAATTACATATGATTCACAGTTAACATAAAAAGCCGTAATCGTAATTCCTACAATTTCAGGAAAAGACTGACGGATTAATTTGGACAAAAGACTCCATAAAATGATGGAAGAAAGGTATTGGACCTGAGGTGGGAACAAACTTGATGATTTGCGGGTCTATCAAAACTTGGCTATTAAGCCAAAAATTTATATGGGTGATCACCTCAGTTTGCGTTTGGCATCCAAGAAGGCTTTGCATTGTTCGAGATTCTCAGGGTCATAGTACTTGTTTGGAGATTCCTGAATATAGTTGACCAGATTAAATTTACCACATTCGTGTCAAATAAGCCAACCGTGGAACTGGTGGCTGGTGTAGATTGGAAGAAGGTATTGTTGGCTGCAGTAGCAGCAGTATTAGAAGCACTAGGAGCTGAAGATGTGGAAGGAGGGATGCTGATGGATGGATACAAGGGATTGGCCATGTTTCTGGCACCCGAAAAATAGTGCTGAGGTTGTTGAAGTAGGGCTAACATAGGTGGCATTTCACTCCGAGAATCACTGAATTGAAATTTATGTTCGAAAAAAATATTTTGCTTGAATGGGTAGCTGAAAGGCAACCGAGTCCGCAAAAAATAAATGAAAATTTTTATTTCCTGGAAAGTTATCGTCTCTGTGAGACGGTTGGTTTTTCGGAGCTATCATTTGCTCTCATTTCCGTAAAAACTGTCAACTGACAGCGGATTCGAGTCAATTCGCTTGTAAAAGTGCTCTTTAAGTAAGAAACTCGCTGTCAAATTTTGAATTCCTCTCGAGACAACAAACATTTTAACTTCAAAAAATTCAATATTTGAATAATTTTTGTCTCTAGAAGAATTTGCAATTTGACAACGAGTTTTTTATTTAAACGGAACTTGTGCGACAAGAAATTTCTTTGAGTCATGGCGCAGTGGATAAGCGTTACCGTATAACTTCTATCAATAGAGCCGGATCTATTTTCAATCATCTCAAAATCGTGAAAATTCGTATTAAAAAATTAAAAAAAAATCGATCTCAAAATTTTCGGGTATAATCCCAGAATCTAAAAGGGGGAATCGGTAGAGCCCGTGCGAGTTAAGAAAAAATGCAATAAACAGGTCTGCCAAATGTTTGCTATAAACTGAGATATAACTGCTCAAAGTCGAGGGGTCTAATATTAGGGGGTCAATTAATAGAGCTTTTACGGTAGTGGTCATTCGTCCAAAATGGTTTGCCGCAGGGGTGGGACGGAAGACAAAAAAAGTCGGAATTAAAATCGGAACCGAAAGAAAAAATTTTTCAAAATCACAAGTCGGAAATCGGAAGGAAAAAAAGCGCCGGAAATCGGTGCGGCACAGAACTATATATTTTGGAACAGTCAAAATTACCTCAAGCCCTCATTGTCCGAGGCAACCACGTCTGTGGACCAACTATCACTGACCAAAGAGTAAGTTTCGTCGCCTGCAAAAAGCTTTTGATGGGTATATGTTCCGCTTCCCCCCCCCCTTTTTGAACATTTTTTGAAAAATTTTTCTATTCATTTTGAGATTTTTCCGGCCCTGTTGCGATAGAGGAGGCACCTTTTTTTGGCCTCGGTACCTCATGTGGATTTATTTTGAAAATTGTCTTGGTCCCCTCTGTTGTTTTGAAGGTAAAAAAGGGGGACCAAGGGAAAAAAATTTGAAAAAAAACGAAAGGGGGGACCAAGGCAAATTTGGGGGGTACCTAAAGGTGAATAGTGCTCATAACTTTAATGTACAAGGGGACCAAGAATCTCGGAAAAAAGTCTCAAAATAAATAGAAAATTTTTTCAAAAAAATGTTCAAAAAAGGGGGTGAGGGAAACGGAATGACTAAGAAATTATCTGAAGCAAAATTAACCTACGATATTTTGAGGGTTCAGCTGGTGGAAGTCCAAATTTCCCAAACTTTTCCTCTAGCCCCTCATGATTTTGTTTGCGCACTGTAACAGGAAGGGTCTGAAATTGCAAAAAAATAGCAAAGAATTTTCCGGGTTAGTAATTTACAGGAAGATTTCTCCTATTCTCCACAGGAATGGCCACTCCAGGGGCATTGGAAAAGGATGAACCGGCTCCGAGAGGATCTTAAATTTGAGAAAACAATTTTACAAAATAGTTTTCTATTTAAATTTAAAGAATTTTTAATTTGCAACAAAAATTCACCTAAAACTCATACTGTATCTTTTCGGGCGTTTTGAAAGTTCGAGCAATACCGTATTCTCTCTATTAGTTCCACATGTGGGATTATTTTTCAATCGTCCGAAAATCGGAAAAATTTGGGGTCGATCTCGAGATTTTTGAGTTAAAATCCAAAATCCAAAAAACAGAATCGGTAAAGCTCGTGGGAGTTAAGACAATGCAATAAACAGCTTTGTTGAATTTTTTCTCTGAGATGAGATACAGGTCCTCAAAGTTGGGGGTGTGGGTTTAATAGAGAGTGTGGAACTAATAGAGAGAATACGGTACTTTTTTTGTCATAATAATCGCGCTTCCTCTTGTTTGGAATAAGGCATCTAAAAATTGACAAAATGGTAAAAAGTCGATGCCTTCACAAAAACTGCCATATCTCGGTGATTTTTAATGATATTTTAAACGAAATGGCAAAGAAAGGGCTTTCGAATGAGTGGTCAGCCAAGTTATGGCCAAAACAAATGTGTTAGAAAAAATTGGCCCACCCTGTACTTAACTTTTTTATTTGTTTAGGAACAGCGGCGGATTGTAAAGTAGGTCGTCGATTTGATTCATACTGGAAGCATAGTTTTTTTCTCAACTTTCACTAAAGGTTTTATTCGTTTAAATTCCACTGGTAACTGACTTTTATAATATCTCTCATTTAGCTTATGAACTTCAGCAAGGATCTGCGTTTTGAGCATCATCAAAATGATGAAACTAACTTTGCTGCTGTCAACATGACGGGAATCAAATATGCAAACATTTCACGAGTCTAATGCAGCGAGCAGCTAAACGCGATACAAGTCAATGTCGAAAAGCGTAGCGGAGTATGTGAGTCCCGATTTTTGTAAAAATGTTTATTTATTTATTTTTTGCTTATCTTGCAGCTTTTGAATTTCTCTACAAGTATTGACCAAGCATTAAGCAGTTATACTCAGATACGACGTGCTTTCGACAGATGGCAGCTCACATACACTATATTAGGGGATTGTTTGTTGCTCATCTGAACCTTTAAAGCTCCTGAGTACATAAAAAAATATCGAATTGATTTTAACCAAGAGTGATTAAGTAAATTATGATCATGCCTCTGTTACTTTGTCTCCGTGAATTTGATTGTATATACTTGGTTTCAGCCATAATTTTTTTAATATTTTAGAAAAATTAAAAGTTTAGTGCTTACACCAGACTTGTCCACGGCCTGGGCCAGGCCTGGATTTTAAAATTGCTTGAAGTCGCAGTAGGACATGAACGCGAAATTTGGGCCTGTGTGGACAGGTCTGGCATTAACATGTTATACTGACCCACCCACCATTTTGTTCTGCAGCACCAGAAAATGGAGTGTCACGACCAGAATTTCTTTCACCGCTTATACTGAAAACAACAAACAATTATCACATCAAGCAAAGGGATGAAAAATGGCGAGTTATTCCCATGGGGAGTTATTTTTCAACCTTCATGTGGGGGTGAGGAGTTATCAGAGGGTGGTTAGTTAATAGAGTAAATACGGTATTCCGTTTGTACCCACCTGGAGATCAGATATTTTCGAATTTTGTTTTCCAAAATTTTTATTATATGCTGCAGTTCTAGGGGACAAATTTTTAATGAACTTTTAAGCATAACAAAACACTAAAAAAACATTAAAAAAATCATATTCCGTGGGCTATTATTTGACGTTCTTTTGCCAGTAATTGTTGAACCAGCTGAAATAAGGGGTTTTTGTCAAAGGTTTAGTGGACTTATGAGTGAAATTTGCAAAAAGTGAGTAAAATGACATTTGATAATACATTTGGAATATTTTTCGAAAAATGACTTCTAGGCCATAAAAAAGGGATAAGTATCAATAAAAAACCACCTTAGAGGCGATCCTCTCCCAGACACATTCGCAGAAATAGGAACTACATCTATGTCGCTGAAATTGTCTGGTAGAGTAGATATGTCTTCGGCTTCATCGTCCTCTTCCCCTTCAGCATTGACCATTGGATTGTCGTTGGATGAGCAAGAGGCTGAAGAGGCACCCTCGGCTTCCTCTTCATCACTTGCCACATCCGTGGTCCGGTCGGACACTAGAATATAATGGATATAATTTATTCGGGTTGGATGAAAATAGGGATATACTTACCAACACTTCCAGAAGCAGCCACAAAAGCCACTTTGTTCTTTTTATCAGTGTCTTGTGAGTCCTTGTGTTTGCGAGAAGAATACATGCGAGCAAAGTTTTTCATGATGACTTCCTCACTGGCTAGACCCAGAGGAACATCATTGTCCACCAGCGGCAGAATGAACACCTGAACAAATAGGTTTTTGCACTACAGTCGACGCTCGGTATAGCATAACTCAAGGGACCGGCTAAAAATTATGTTATAGCGAAATTATGTTGTATCGGTTGTGTTATTCGAGGTTCTGTATAACTTCGAAGGAACGAATGAAATTTAACGAAGACTCTTCCATGAAAAAATGAACTTGCTGTATATGTGCACTTGTATTTCGAAACATTGAAAAATCCTCCAGTTCAGTAGCAAAAACAAACTAACTTCTGCTCTAGCATCTTTAGGATCGACCATCGAGCCAGGACTCTCGCTGGTTTTGTCTGAAAACAGGTCATTCATCTGCTGAAAATTGGAAGACAGGCTCTGAGTGATGCGCTGGTGTATTCTAGACGTTGAATGGGAGTTGTGCATTAATCTCTGGTGGGACTGCGACACTTTGGTTTGGACTGAAAAAGTAAAATTGTCTAATGAAAATATACAAAACTGAATTCAGACTAACCCTTGTCTGCCAAATGCCTCAATTTGCCGGAAGAGTTGGATCTAGATGGACTACTGGAATTGAGAGATGAGGAGTCGCCTTGCTTGATGTCTCCATTGCTCTTCAGACCGCCGGATTCATTATGCATGCATTGCAGCTCCATTGGCATCTTTTTGAGAATGCTGCTGAGGTTTTTGCGGAGTGGAGCATCGTTTATTTCGTTCAGAGCAGGTGATTTTAGGTAAAAATGCTGAAAATCATACTTTTATATTTGTCTATACAGTTCACTTTCGATTTGATGAACACCCTGGAGTGCCGACCAAAATGTTTGTTAAATCGAGAGATGACTGTAATTACTTACAATGACGTTAATTTCTCCAAGTGTTCCTACGCAGGCCTTCCGACAGTATACTACAGAAATATTAAAATAAAAAAAATCAATTTATCGTCCATCAAACCTTCATTTCCATCAGCATCAGAGACCGCATTGGGAAATACAGACTCGAGGGAAACTGAGTCAGAGTTCAGAATGGTTCTCACTATTTCTGGCATCACACGCTGGAAAAAAATTGTTGGATTATACAGAAAAGTGAGATCAATACAGTCAAAACTCAATAGGCGATCACCTCAAAAGCGGCCACCTCCAAACCCAGCCTGGTCGCTAGCCAGGCTGGCATCTTGTCGAGTCCGAAACCAACCGAATAAGACTCAGCCTGGCCGCTTTTCTAGCCCAACCTTTTTCTAGCCCACCTCAATTAGTGAAGGTATCGAGGTGGCCACCTAGCAAGAATCGACTGGAAAAATCAATGCCTACCTGGTCAAATCTGGTCAATAATTCACCCATGTAGGAAGCAGGCTGTTCATAGGGCAACAAGGCCAGACTCTGCAGTATTTGACCAACTTGGATTAGATTAAACCTAGCGATATGACTGATTGGAGTGTCTGATATAATGCCCAGCTAAAGTTATGGAATGATAAAAGCGTTCCAATTGAACAAAATGTCCCACTGGTTCAGGATTGATGATGGCGGAGCAAAGGAAGTAGGTGAAGATCATGTCTGTACAAATCAGCGCTGCCTGGAAAATATTAATAGGAATTATTTTGTGAAATTTGGATCAAATACCTCTTCCTTGGTGACATGCGATTTTTTTTCGATCAGACTGGTGTGCAATTGGCGAACCAGCCAGGTTAGACTGGATGGAAAACATGACATTGCATTCTGGATAGCTGAAACAAGTAGACATTAATGGTTGAAGAGTACTTAAAGAGTAATTCAGGAGGTATCTTCTCTTTTTGTTCTCATTTTTAGCTTTGGGCTAAAGCATCGCTTGACCATATGTCGATTTTTTCCAAAAAAATTTCAAGAATTCAGCTAAAGGGAACCCTTGCATATCTAAAAAAATTTTAGATTTTTGGCTTAAAATCTTCCATCCTATTGAAATTAGGTAAAAATTTCATTGAAAAATATGAATTACACATTTTTGAAGATATTTTTTAACCAGAGAGGCACCTGGGAGACCAAGGGTATTTGGCCGACATTTGACTGATTTGGACAGTTAGACGGACAGTTGGACAACCCCAATTTTCAGTAATTTTTTGAACCCGATCATAAGTTATCGGCTTTTTGCTTACCGTATATATTGAATAGAACGACACAAATCAAACCCACTTTTCTAGACCATTCTCAGGCAGGTTGCCACTTATTTTGTAGCCAGTGAGATGAGCTTCAGGCTCTATATGACAATAGGTACCCCTTTTTTTTGCCTTGGTCCCCCCTTTGGTTTTTTTTCAAAATTTTTTGCCTTGGTCCCCCCTTTGGTTTTTTTCGAAAGTTTGTCATTTTCGTCTATTCCGTGTGATATTTTTACAAATTACATGATTTATTTCTATTATATTCACAACAACATTTTAAGCATAAATCATAGCCACACGCTCAAAGAAAGCTTCCAATATGTCTTTGTCTTCGGCGTTGCAATTCTGCCGGAATACGGCTTCCGCCACATAGGAATCAACATGATTGCGAGACGTTCCAAGGAGACGTTTGATCTTATGCTTCGCGTGCATCCAGAATCCCTCGACTTTGTTGGTGTGAATTTTGTTCAGTCCATTTTGTTCTTGAGCATACCCCGGCCAACAAAGAAACGGAGCACCTCTTCTTCACTTAGAGCATAGATGTCTTTCATCCGAAGTTTTGCAATATCCAGCCATAAGGCAGTTTCCACAAGAAAGAATTGCATTTTAACCACCAACAAAACGAATTTCCGACAAAAAAAAACATACAGAACAGTAAAGAAATGAAAGAAAAAGAGTTCGCTGTGAGACAAAATTTGTGAAAATTTTGAAAAAAAACCAAAGGGGGGACCAAGGCAAAAAAAAGGGGTACCCATTGTCATATAGAGCCGCTACAAATTAAGGGGTAATTTTGCTAAGAACAGTCTTCAAAAAGTGGGTCGAAAACACTGCTAAAACACGTTGAAATAGGGGGTGTCATTCTATTAGAATAAACACGGCACTTCTTTGGTTTTGGTTAACAGGCCTAGACATAGTCTTGGTCAATTTTTGCATTGAATAAGGCAGTTTTCGGCCTTACCGAAATTAAAGACCCTGTTTTTAAATCACGCTGTTGGCTCCGAAACTTCCGGTTTGATTTAAGTTTTACTTATCTGCACGCTCAAAAGTCGAAAAATTTATAGATGCCATCAGATTGAGGTCTTACATTTCAAGAATCGATTTCCAATGACCACCAGTTTGTCCACTATGATTTGGCGGTGTCTGGCCACTCTGTCCTTGTACAATTTGGAAGTTTCATCTGGTCCGAATCTCCGAGCTCGCTCGCCTGCTGAAAAGAAATACTACTGGAATAAGAAACTGAAACGAGTAAAATTTGCAACCTGGAAATCGAATGGGAGACTTGGATGGATCAATATCCAGAAAAAGTTCATCCTGACTCAATAGGAACATCACTGGTTCATGCAATGCTGCAGTCAGGAATATCTGCAAAGGAGTGGATATTTGTAAAGCCCGAAATAAGCAGCAAGTTACTTTGGCAGAGAAAAGCTCTTCCGAGAAGAATTTGTACATCTGCGAAAATGTGGAACACCCTTTCCTTAACAGCCTTCGAGGATCGGAATTTGTGACTAACTGGAGAGATATTAGATGGCCTAGCAGATCCACCATGCCTGAAAGTTCAACATGTTTAGATTAAAGAAGTTTTCGGTCGTTATTCTCGCCTCAAACGGTTTTCGATTTCTTCTATATTTTTACCCGATTTTTAGAATCTTTTGCCGAAACTGATTCGTCAGACCAGTCAAAAATATCGCAAGGATCACGATTTTAGCCGTAATTTTTGCAAATGACAGCAACTTGACCTCTTTCAAAGTACGGGGTAGGCCAAAAAATTCCCCCGTTTTCAAACGGTCATAATTTTTTTTCCTGACACAATCTCGACAAACAGTTTTTTTTGCATTCGACTCAACAGACCGCCGGATTCAATTTGATTACAAATCGTCGGAAAAAAATTTTCCGAGATTTTTTCCAATTTCTTGCCTTGGTCCACCCTATGGCCATCTAAAAACATGAATTCTTAAAAATCACAATTTTTGGGTCATAGGGGGGACCAAGCCAAAAAAGTGGAAAAATATCGGAAAATTTTTTCCAAGCATTTGTAGCCAATTTGAATCCGCCCACCGTGTAGTCAAAAATGGGCAGTAGGTGACTTTTGAACAATTTTGCGAGAAATTAAAAAACTCTCCTAATGTGACTAGATGTGACTAATTTTTTACTTGAAACGGTTTCTAGTTCACTGAATTCTAACTTTTAGAAAATCCATCTATTTTTTTTTTGAAAATACAGTCGACGCTCGGTATAGCATAACTCTAGGGACCGGCTAAAAATTATGTTATAGCGAAATTATGTTGTATCGAGGTTGCGTTATTCGAGGTTTTGTATAACTTAATCCTATTGGATTCAATAAAAAATTTTCTCTCTTAGACTTTCGACTTGCCTGTACTCAAATTTTCAAACGAATTGTTTAAAATCTGATACCGTATTTCTCTAATAGAGCCCCCTCTAATAGAGCCCCCCTCTAATAGAGCCCCCTCTAATAGAGCCCCCTCTAATAGAGCCCCCTCTAATAGAGCCCCCTCTAATAGAGCCCCCTCTAATAGAGCCCCCTAACTTTGAGGACCTATATCTCAGCCCAGAGTCAATTTTTTGCAAAGCTGTTTTACGCGTTTTCTTAACTCCCAAGAGCTCTACCGATGGTACTTTTCAGATTTTAGTTGAGCACCCAAAAGTCTCGAGATCGAATTCCAAATTTTCCGATTTTCGGGCATCCAAAAAATAAAGCCCCCGGGGGCTCTATTAGAGGAAATACGGTATATTATGTCAACTTCTCAATTTCACGTCGAATGAGATAATAATCTTTTTTTGTAAAAAAATGGAGAATCGAAAGTGTCCAGAGGTGAGGTCGAACTCGACAGATTTAAGAAAAAAAGCTTTTTTCTGGTATTAGCACAACAAAATTCAACACTTAACCTATTGCGCCATGAAATCCAAGTAAAAGTCACCTACTGCCCATTTTCGGCGGCGTGAAAGGCCGTGAAAACCTGTGCCTCTCAATTTTACGTGAAATTGATAGACGGTGGTCGTATTACGAAAATACCGGTAAAATCGTGATCCCTACGATATTTTTGGACTAGGCTGACAAATTGGTTTCCGTAAAAGCCTAGGAGCGCCTTGAGATCCTAACCCATGGTTTCATCACACTGGTTTCATCGAAAGCCCGTCTATAAGATATTTATACCCTTTTCATCGCTCGGAAATACACAAGAGCCATAGAGCAGGTTGAAAATTGCGCGATTCAACTCATCCATGGATATCTGCAACAACAACTATAAAATTAAGGTTGTAAATGACGATAAATATCACGTCAGAGTCAAGCTTTTGAGCGGCATTTAGGAATTCAGCCACAGCTCTTGGAGCTAAAATTTAATAAAAGAATTGTTGGGAAAAAACTTTTGAGCTTACACTCTAGCAGATACTTGAGAATCTGACAGGTTGCAGTGATGTGGTGTCCCAGCCCCTTGTATCCCTCAAGAAATTTGGAAGAGTTGATTGCAGCCATCAGCTGACAGGAATTGTCAGGAGACACTGATGGGTCCGAGTTTATGAGACGGTGCAAAGCCACCTGTATAAAAAATTAAATTCAAAAATAATTTACGAGATTGTTTTTAAGTAGACTTCGGAGATGGGACGGAATTTAGAATTTTCGGTGTTTCGTTCGTTCTAATTTCCATTTTCCAAACAAAAAAGAATTTTCGGTGTTTAAAAAAAAAATTTTTTGGAAAACTGCTATTCTGTGAAGAAAAAAATTGTTTTTTAAAAAATTTTTTTCTGCAGTTTTCATTTATTCAATATTTGATTTTGATTCTTTGCCACCGTGCTGCTGATTTTCACTTGAAAGCGCTTGTTCTTTTCTCTCCCAACTCTCAAAAAGCGTTTTCGTGTTAGAAATAAGAAACTTTAGGCTCGGGCATGGGTAGGCCAGCGTACCGTAAAACCTCTATTAAACGCCCCCCTCTACAGTTAATCATTTTCAAATTTGTTTTGCTTTTTTAACCCCAACATTGTTTATTTTTTAAAACGTATAACTACTCATTGTGTAGATTTTTCCAAACTCTACAAAATGAGTTGTCGTACGTTTTAAAAAATAAACAATGTTAGGGTTAAAAAAGCAAAACAAATTTGAAAATGATTAACTGTAGGAGGGCCGTTTAATAGAGGTTTTACGGTATGTTAGGGACAGGCTATGACATGCTTCCCAAACTACGAAAAAGTAAGAAAAAAGTGTTTTAGTCCGTGCTAACGTACGCCGGGCTACCCTTGTCTACACCTAAAAAAGTAAATAATTAGTTCTTGAGACCTCAAAATCAGCTTGAAGGACAAAGGCTAAAATTCGTTTTTCAAGATGTGCGAACGCTTTTTTCGAGCTTTTAAGCGCAAAACCCCGAGTGCATTCCTCCCTCCAAAGAGTATAATTCTCTAGCCGTAAAAACCCAAAGAGTACGAGTTCTTGAACCATTTGAAGGCTCAAAGAACTCATACTCTTTGGCAGGGGGGGGGGTGCACTTGGGATGCTGTTCTTTTAAGATCCCAACCTAATTTACCCTTTCATGTCGACATATCCAGATCAATTTGTAAAGATCTGCCAGTTCAGATTGTACTTTGGAATTCAGGTTTTGTAGAATGGTTTGCTCATTGTTGACTAACAGGCGTTCTGATCTAAGCCGCTCGCACAACACAGAAAAAAATTTTCGGTCTGTGCCATCTGAAACAAAACATGAGACTTACAGTGAGGCTCACAAATGAAGCTCACAATAAGTTTGCAGTGTTACATATAGGTTAAATTACTACTATTATTAAAGGATCTACGCGTGTAGCACAGTGGGTTGGCTTTCTACTTTTTACGTTATAACAAAGTGGCGCAGTTGCAAGTTCGATCCCGCAAGGGTCCCGAAAATTTAACGGTGCGGAAAACTCTCAAGATGTGATGACCGAAATCGACTCATACCTGGCAAAGCGATGCATCGGGACTCTTGAAGATCCACTCGAGTTTTGGAAGGTAACCATACATTGGCGAATGAGGTCAAAACAACATGAAAAACTAATCAATTCAGGATCACCAGAAAGACTACACCCATCTAAGACGAATTGGTCGATGTTACCTCGCAGCTCCGGCTACTAGTATCGCAAGCGAATCAGCGCTCTCTCTCTCTGGCCAGGGAAGTTTTCGACTACAAGCGGTCCAGTCTTAGCCCGCAAAAAGCCTTTATGTTGATCTTTCTGCACAAGAATCTTCCTTTGATTAACTTTAATTATTGATGTTGTGTTTCACGAATAAACTTGTTTAGCATGTTCGTGGTTCATTTGTTGAAAATAGGTTGATGATTCCAGCTGTCTCATGATCATTTAGTACGTGCTTGCTAATACCGCAATACCGCGCGGTATACCGCAGCATCAATTTGGGAAATACCGCATACCGCTACCGCACTTGGCTTCATGAAAAAAATACCGCAGCACAGTACCGCAGCATACCTTTCTCCGCAGCCCTAGTTGTATTACAATAGAACGAAGGAACTAGGTGGCAAACCCCACCGAAAAAAATTCGATCCGATTTTTCATAATTTCATGGCCATGTCAGTTATTTGCATACATCTATAGGAGGTTTTGACATGGGAGACTCACCCATGTCGAGGTGTTTACTTTGGTTCCTAGTAGCCCTGCGAACGGTTAATCTATAAGTCCATCAAACTCTACATTCATACTTAAAAGGGGAGATGTAACATATACCGTATTACCTCTAATAGCTCCCCTGCTCTAGTAACTCCCCAAACTCAACTTTGAGGAACTATATCTCAGCCCAGAGTCAATTTTTTTCAAAGCTGTTTATTGCGTTTTCTTAACGCCCACAAACTCTACCAATTCCGCGAATTTTTCTGTTTGACCTCAAATTTCAAATTAATTTTTGACCTCAAATTTTTCTGATTTTCGATCATCCAAAAATAACTCCCCCGGGGAGCTATTAGAGGAAATACGGTAGGTTAAATTACGACTATTTCTATAAGATCTACACGTGTAGCGCAGTGGGTTGGCTTCCTACTTTTTACGTTACAACATACGGTGAATTATCAAAGGATCAAACTCGATTTCCGTCTTTATTTTTAATAATTTCCCTTTTAAACTCTTAAACGAAATGACTAAAACTCAGCCACCTCCATCAACCCCGATTTTTTACTAGCTGGCCGCCAAAAACTAATAATAAAAAAATACATTTTGAGGTTAGCTTATACTCACCAGCAAGCTTCTTGACTTAAAATGGACACTCTTTCGGACAAGTGGCAAAAATTTGTAAAAAATTCAATTGACTGGTCACAACTGACTAGTCAATTCATAATTGACTTGCGATCAATTGACCGGTCGATAAGGAATCGGTCAATTGTTCCCTGCTATTTGCGAGCTGGGCTACACTCAAATATCTCAATACTGTCAACACTCAGTCAAAAATACAGTCAACGCTCCCAATACAGTCAATTTTCCTGATGCTACGTCAGTGGGAGGATCGGCCAACCAAAGCACGGTTGGAATCACGTTAATGAGGAGTGTAAGTTTCTAAGGAGTCATCTTTTTACAATGACCGCTTTGCGGTAAATTGCTGTCAATTGACACAGTTTTATTTGACCGGTCAATTAGACAATACTAGTTCAAAATTAAAACTAAATTTAACATCATCATACTTGGATATGATGATTCGCACTCAAGCAACTAAATAAAACGAGTTGAAATTACAGATTTATAAAGCCGCCCAACATTTCCTGTTAAAGCGCCAATTTAAACTTAAAAAATGCTATTTGATATAATAAGGGTAGTCCAGCTCTAGAAATTTTCAAGCGCTAGATTCAAAAACTTTAAATTTTTTTTTAGCAGACTCAAAACCATTATAAAAATAATTCAGACAAAAAAATTATCGATGATAAAATGTCAGTTTGCAAAAATAGTAGTGCAAACCAGATCAAAAACAAAGCATTTAAAAACGTTTGCATTAATTGGCGGTATCGCTGAGTTGACTGTAGCACCAAATTGCAAAATATGTTGATAAAATTTTTAATTGAATTGAAAACACTGGTAGAGTTTCATAACAAGTGACTTTATATTAGGGTTGTTGAATCGAATATTCGCGCGAAAATAAAATCGATTATTCGCGCGAAGATAAAATATCTTCGGTTCGGATCAAAATTTGCGAATTTTCAAACATTAAGCACTTGATAATGTTGCTTAAAAATACCGTTAATTGTTGTCATTTTTAATCGTTCTTGTGATCTATTTGCTCCTGTTTTTTTTTGACAAATTCTGATTTTAGGCAAGTATGGGCAAAACAAAGCATTGGAGCCGCCAATATTTTGCTGAAGAAAATCAAAAATTTGTATGCAACTTCTGCGGGGCTCAATATCGAGAGAATGCAACAGTTTTGGCTAATCATCTCACGGTATAATTGATATTGTTAATCTTTGTATTTACGTACGTTTTAAAAATGATTTTTAGTTTCAATGCAAAAAAATCGGAGAGGAAGCTCGCAAGAATATCAACAAACTAGCTGGAATCGAAGAGAAAACTGGTGAGCCTCAATCAAAAATCGCAAAGCAAAGTGAAATGTAGGCACTAACCAACCAATGAAGGATTTACATCATCAATCTGACCTGTCTGCTTCTGCCTAGAGAACCCCACTTTACTAGCCCTTCAGTCTTTTTCTATAAAATCTGTTTCACTTCTGTTTCTTGCGTGTTTTCAAGTGCAATTGCGTGCTCTGTCGCGAATATTTGTTCTGTCAATATTTGCTCTGTTAATAAGCATTTATTTATAGAAGACATGGAAACGATAGACATTGGGCATAACGATTTGGACTACGATGAAGAAGATGAAGCCGACAGTATGGAGCTATCACCTAAAAGAAGAATCATTGCTGTGGAAGAGGGGTAAAGTACAACTCAGGAGGACAAGAACGCTGGTCTGCCATATAACAGTCACCCAGTCCACACATTCTCAAATAAAACTTTAGCTGTTAAAGCAAAAGTTGACGAGAAAAGTAGCTACGCGAAAAATGCACAAAAGGCAGATCACCGAATCCGTGTGGAAAATGTTACCCAGCTAAGATCAATAGCACCTACTGGATATGGAATTCCAAAGAAGATTAATCAACAGCAAAAACCTTCAGTGCTTTATAAAGTTAGAAAGGCCACAGCTGAATTGCTGCCAGTATCAAAGCCGAAAATTGCAATCCAGAATCTTTGTCTCCAGGTCAGAATCGCAGCGCAAAAAAGAAGGTCCTCTGTTGGAGTCATTTGTTTTCTTCTATCGGCTGGCTTCAATGGAGAATTAATGCCCAGCTTACTTTGGACTTGTTTCATAACCCTTTGAAATTCTTCATATGAAGGCATGTGCTTGTTCCCAATTTGGAAAAGAGAGAAGATTTGGCTAATTTTCGGCAGCGATGCAACTCTACCAAGCTTATGCAACGGCTTTTGATCAGTCTAAATCATCGCAAAAATGTGAGGGCAACACAAAAGGCGCAAAAAACTAAATGCCTTTTTAGATTTTAATCGATTAAGTAGGAGATTGTTTTCCCGCTGAAGCTTTGCCAATGGTTTGCTGGTGGAGTCAACTTGTATATTCACTGACTTTCGAACTGAACTTTTATCTGGAATTACGGCTCCGGAATTCCCAGCTGAATAAAATCATTTAGACCCACTGCAATAAACAGCAAACAGTACCTCGGACTGATCTTGCTTTTGCCGTCTTTTTCGCTCCTTTCTTAGACCATCGGATTCCAGCAATGGTATCATCTGAGCTGATCGGACTGCTGCTGAGTTCTGCTGAGGCATCATATTTTGTTTTACTTCCTCTGTCGCTTTAATTTTCTTTGCTAAAGTATATAATTTTTATGGGTAAGCCACGTGAAAAAAAAGAAAGGAATAAAAAGATACCCATTCTAGCACTTCTTGCAGCCCCCATCTGAAGCAATTTCGACTTTTTCTGCTCTTCTTTTGCTTTTCTTGCTTCCGCAGCAGCGGCTCTTGCATTCGAATGCTGGCCTTTATTTTTTCCAAGATTTTAGGAATTCAAAGGCAGGACAACATAGTATACTCGACTCTGGTCCTGCCTCCATGCTCAATCTTTTTCTTTTCACTGTTGTCAAAACAAATTACAAGAGCAAAAAAAGTGATTGTTCATTACGCACTTATCAGTTTGCATTATGAAATGATTAGAATCATAGCATTAGCAATAATCGCTTTTTAATATAGTTTAAAAACAATATTCAAGTATTTTCTGAAAGAGTTCATAACTTATGAGCTTTTGTTTTTAAGACTTTTGCGTGTTAGAAATACGTGTATTAACTACCTACAATGAATTTTAGGATGTTTCAGGTAGTGGAAAGTTTTGGGGCACTCTCAATAAAAACAGAAAGTATGTTTTGAACATTATATAAAGTAAATTTTGTACAGTCAATCCTCCTAATAAGTAATAGTTGAGCCCAGTCAGTGTGGAATTTTGGCGCTACTTGGATATGCACACAACAAATAATTAGAAAACATCATTATCAAAATATGTGTGCTCAATTCACACCTTTGAAATTGCCATAATAAAGAAAAGACTGGGTCCTTTGATAAAAAAGACCAAAATCCAAGTTTTTCCACTTTTTGTTATTTGTTATTTTAAAAATTATTATGTGAAATGGACTCTGTAGCTCTTGAAGCGGTAACTTAAGCTGAGAAGTGGGTAGGTATGCCAGGGTAGTGAATAGATGTGCCAGGAAAGTGACACAGGAAAGTTGCGCAACACCTATGCGTGTAATATCTTGAAATGCAACATGTCATTAGTGTTATCCATTGCGCACTAACTTGTGGCGGAGTGATTACAACTTCACAGAGCATTTCCGATTTTTCCTCTGAAAGGCAGTTTTCGAACATCTTTTATTTCAACACTAAAATGGCCATAACTTTGTGTAGAAGTAATGTTTAGCCAAATTCTTTGAACCAAAAGAAAGAAAGAAACTTCGCAAATTAAAGTAAAAAATAAGTATATAAGTTGTAAATTATTCTATAACTTTTTTTCCGTGTTTAAGCTTATTTAGTTGAAAATCAATTAAAAAAAGTTGTTTTTAAATTAAAATTTGACCAAAATCTTGCGTTCACTTCAGTCCTTTCAAGCAAAAAGCCAGATTTCAGTCAAATTTTTTTTTGATAAAATTTTTATGTGAGAAAAGTGTTATGAACAATGTTTTTATCGTTTTTTGATATACAAATTACTTAGAAGACTACGGAAAATCATGAAATGTGCCGCCGGACTAAATAAGTTTTAAAAAGGTTTGATTTATTGATGGTTTCTTGCAATCATAGACAATGGCTAACATTTGTTACAGGTAATGGAACGTGCAAAAGATTTCAAAGTAAGTAAAACTAAAGTAAAACTAAAAATGGACAATATAGTAATGTAGGCCTTTCTTAGAATTCTATTAAACCATAAAAATCTAAACCAAATACTTCAGGACAGAGCTCTCTTGATAAGTAATTTACAAAATAATTATTTTTTGCCTTGGGGGATTCAGGTAAGCCAACCTAGAAGGGCGACCAGATACCTTAAAAAGATGGAGTTTGAACATAGTTTTGTTTACTGGGGCCTACCGCATAACGAAATTCTGGTATGCATACATTTTTTACGCATCCAGAGTCCCTTTAAGTGATTTGTGTTTGAGGTATGTGGGTTTTGCGCATCTCAACTCCAAGCTTCAAAACCCACAAGCCCCTGAAAATTGCAAGGTGCTTGATGGGTTAGAAATGCGCGCACTCACCTACCTGAGACACGATTCGGAATCAGACTCTCGTTCTTAAAATGCAAGCTTGACTATAGAATCCCCCCGGGAGTGATCAGGTGGAGAAGATAACATCATATTCGTGTTTCTGAGAAAGCCGCGTGTTTTTTTAGTTCTGAGAAAAAAATCACGAAACACAGGGGGATCATGGTTTTTTAGTCGAAATTTGAAAAATTTTGAATTCGCGCCTTTGAATTTTCAAGGGATTTGAGGCTGTATTGGGAGGAAGGGAATAAAAGGGGACACTGATCACACAGGGGCCACTAACAAAAAGACGTTGAACATAGTTTTGAATACTGGGGCCTACCGCATAAATAAACTCTGGTATGCATGCTTTTTCATGCATCCAGAGTCTCTTTCGAGTGATTTGTGTCTTCTGCGCCCCGAAGGGGCCTTCGGGGGCGCAGGGGGCTGGAGAGTCAGAGATGCGCGCACTCACTTACCTTAGACATGATTCCGAGAAGTCCTCTTGATCAAAAAATGCATATAGAGGTTCTTTTTGCCACGGCCCAGTTGAAAAACATGGTAAGACAGTCTAGTGATACACATATTTAGTTTTTTAATGTTTTGCCATAAAAGTGGCCCCTTTTATTCCCTTCCCCTCCCAATACAGCCTCAAATCCCTTGAAAATTCAAAAGGCGCGAATTCAAAATTTTTCAAATTTCGACTAAAAAACCATGATCCCCCCCTGTGGTTCGAAAAAATTTTTCTCAGAACTAAAAAACACGCGGCTTTCTCATGAAATCGGGGTCGAGAAACACGAATATGATGTTATCTCCTCCACCTAATCACTCCCCGTGGGATTCTATAGTGCAACCAAAATGCAAATAGAGTCTTTTTTGCCAAGTTCCAGTGACCAGTAGGGTAGAATAACCTTATGTAAAATAAAAAATAAGGTATTCAGGTACCCTCCAGTACCCTTTACCTTGTTCCCCCAAGGCAACAAGTGAATTTTCGGCCAATTTGTTCTTCAAAAACGTATTTTCGCGCCCTAAAACATGTTTTTTATTGTTCTAAAGGTACGTTCACATAAAAGTGTCGACCTAAGCGTGTTTTAACGCGGGAAGGGCTGTAAACATTTTTCCTTCACTGAAAAAAATTCTGTTAGTACCGTCTTGTGGCTAAAATTGAGTGCTTCAAAATTAGCTATCAACAAAACACAACTTATTAAAAATTTATTAAAAATTGTCCGCACACATATCGACACTGAGGCCCACACTCAGTCGAGTGTCGACCCGAGTGTCGAGCTGAGTGCGGACCTAAGCATTTTTAACCTAAAATTTTTGATCAGAGATAGATTATCAATAGCTCATTTTAAAGCCCTGAATCTTAGCTACAAAATGGTGCTAACAGAATTTTTTTTCAGCAAACGAAAAAAATTTACAGCTCTTCCCGCGTTAAAAACACGCTTGGGTCGACACTTTTTGTGAACGTACCTTAAGGGCCTAAAATGGCCTCAATGTGTTCGAAACAGATTTTCGGAGAAGACACACAAGGTGTAGTTCGTTCTATAAAACTGAAATATTCCAGTCTTGATTGGACTTTGTAGTAGTCTAGCTTTATGGATATTCCGAATCTGCAGATAAAACAATAAAAATATTTTTCCTTGCATAATAAGCTTCTGTTCAGTCACTATAATTTGCCTTCACTGCGGTACAAACTGACAATTTTCAAAATTTAACACCGGATTCGTGTTCAGCATTGTCAATCTGCTTAAAAGTACCCTTAAAATAATAGGTCAGTGTCCAATTTCGAATTCCTCTCGAGACAAAAATCAAAAAGATATTCAATTTTTCAAAAGTCTAAACTTTTTTGTCTCGAGAGGAATTCGAAATTTGACACGAGCTATTATTGTAAGAGCACGAATCCTGTGTTAAATTTTCAAAATGTTAAAAACCCATTAAATTTTATAAACCCATTAAAATTTAAAAACCCATTAAAATTTGAAAAACCCATTAGTAATGGGCTTTAAAAACCCATTTGTAATGGGCTTTAAAAACTTCGGCTCTAATGCAGAATCGGTTGCAAAAAAGTGCTTGGTCCCCCTGTTGTTTTTTGTGAAAAACAGTTTGGTCCCCCCTGTTGTTTTCAAAAATCTCTATCTATGATCCATATCTATGATCCATAGAATCGACAATTATGAAATCTAAATTATGTTATATGTATTCTTGTGTTAATAAATGAATAAATAAAAAAAATATTTTTGAAAACAACAGGGGGGACCAAGCACTTTTTTGCAACCGATTCTGCAGTAGCGCCAAAACTTCTTATAGTAATATTATAGTTATGCGAATATATGAGTACTTGCTATCAGATGTATTTAGCTTTTTATCTCGTGATCAGCTGGAAAGAGTGTCAATAAGCAATTTTATGATAAGAAATATAGCAAAGAAGCAATTTCCGCTGAAGCCTTATCGCTTCCTAGACAGTATATGGCTGTATATCGACATACGCGAATTCGGAGAGGTCCTTTTTGAACTTGAGGACCTAAGTGATTATTTCGCATCTGTTTCAAAACATTTCAATCCAGAGACTAAAGAATGGTCCACATATAAGTTGGACTACTTTCCACTCACCAAATATAGTTCATTTGTCTGCGGGCATAGTTTACGATTTCAGAGTGTGAGTATCAATTATCGCGAAGGATCTCGCATGGTCAAGAATGTGATTGGACAACTTGAAGAGATTAGTGGTTGTTGGGCTGGCAGACCCTTGAAAATACGAGGGTATAGAAATCCTCTTGCATTAAATTTATTCCATGCGATGCTAAGTAGTAGCTCTATATTAAGCTGCCAAACTCTGTGCTTAGGTAAGTTATTTATTATCAGACAAAAATAATGCTTTTGTTTTTCAACAAACCCAATTTTTAAACTTTAAATCCGTTGGCTTTATACGCATCCGCGAGTCTTGCAAAAAAGATTCCTTGGTTCCCTTTGTTGTGTTTGTGGCTGTCCAAAATTATTATCAATTCTTGTATTTTGGTTTCGTAGTCAAATTTATTTATGTAGGGTTGGTGAGTGAGTTGGTGACTGGCTTGAAGATGCTGGAACGAGATAGAATAGTTGGTCTTGTTGGCTGGCCTTCTCTTCTTGTCTTCTTTGCTGGTCTCTTTCTCCTTGAGCTTCTTTTTCTGTTCTTGACTATACTGATTGTAGTTGTCGATTAGGAAGTAGGTGAATGCCACAATCAGGAGCCTAAAACGAACAAACGTACAGTGTTTTGGTTTTTGTGTTTTGGTTTCGTAGTCAAATTTATTTATGTAGGGTTGGTGAGTAGCCGGTGATTCATCGCTGGCTTGTTGACTAGGTTATAGGCGGAAAACCCACTTTTGGTTTTTTTCACCGCGTAAAATTTTGAAGTTTTTTTGGAATACAGCTTATACAGTTGCGGACAATTGATTGGCGTCAGGACATGTATTTTCTTATCTTGTTGTTTTTGAACACAAATAATGAATGTTTTCAAACAACTAAACGACTAAACAACCATTTTTCTTAGATTTTCTTTTATTTTGACTATAAATCTGCACTTTTATGTTGATGGTCATAACTTTTCCTAGAATAATTATAAAAGTGAGTTTGACCTACCAAATTGTAACTGAGTAATAAAGCTTACAAACAGCAATTGAAAATTTACAATTATTGAAACTACTATGGATTAAATGTTGATTTTTTTATGTTAAAATTTTTTTGAGGCCAATCAATTGTCTGGCTAAAAACTTGTCTGCCACTGATATTGTTACAAAATGTGTCTGTATATTACCACTTTTTGGTTTTTTTCACCGCGGCAAAATAGCCAAATTTACAACAAGTAACTACTGTACTAACTGTGAAAAAGCCAAAAAGTGCCTTTTCCGCCTGCCGCCTTTGACTAACCGGTAACTAACCAGATGATGACCGGTTAGTTACTACGGTTTCTGACCATCATGCAATCCTAATATTTTGATTTGAAAAAATTGACATAATCTCCATCCCCCCTTACCGAATCAACTTTTTTAAAAGTGTTTCCAAACAAAGTAAATCAAATTAAAATCGCCTCAGGAGCTCCAAAAAGACATTATTTTTGAGTTCTGGACGAAAAACATTGATTTTCGACCATTTGACTGTTTTACCCTGTTTTGGTTACTGAAGTTGGGCTAAAAGAGCCACTTTATGAATTTTTAATCAAAAGTCTTGCTCGGAATTATGTAACCAAGTCCCCTGCGCCTCCTTCGGGATGGTCAAAATGGTGCATTTAGTTGGCCCCAAAACTCAATTTTTCATTGACAAGAACTTGAAAAGAATTTTTTTGAATTCTTGAGGCAATTTTAGGTCAATATAAAGTTTTTGGAACACTTTCAAAAAAAGTTGATTCGAGGAAGTGGGGGGAGGTACATTCGAGTAGCGCGAAAAAATCGTTCGGTATTTTGAAACTGTATTTTTCTCTCCGTACGGTTTCCGGTGCAGTTTCCGGTACGGTACACCGTCTTCATCTTTAATTTTTTGTTCAGAAAGTGTTACAAAAATTATTCTTTTATTTTGTTGAGTTAAGAAAATTATCTTATGAGATTTTTTTAATCATAAAAAATCATAGTATGGGATAGACTGGATTTTAAAAATCCCCCTTCTTTACAGACTCTGGCGACTGGCCATTGCACTATTATGCAAATGTTTACAACCTAGATGCAGTAGAGCTAAATGCCGATAGAAGTCTAACCAAAAATATTGTGGATCTTTTGGAAGGCAGGCCTAGCAAAAGCAGTACTCTGTTTATTATTAGAGGCATACTAAGACCTACAGACTTGTTTGATGCTCTTCGAAAGGTTCGTTACTGCAAAATAGATTTTAAAAGTTTGAAAACAGAACAAAACGTCAAAAAATTGAATATTCAATTTGAATAAAAATTACAAGGTCATAAAATTTAAATTTTTATTATCGAAACGTAACAATATTACAAAAGCAATGACAGCACTTTTTGCATGGCCGGTCGTATGCCCGGCCATATGGCCATCACCCAACCCTAGTATAAACCATAATTAAACGACTTATTATTAATTTTGGTGCTAATCTGGTCCAAGGTGTCAGTGACTTAGAAGTTCTGACCCTACCGGAGTATACCCCAAATGAAATTTTTTTTAAAGTGTTTCCAAACACCCTATATCAACCTAAAATCACCTCGTGACTTTGAATTTGAGCAATTTTCGGCAGCCTCGACTATTGATTTCTTATCGTTGAAAATGATCAGACGTCACTTTGTTTTCGAGCACTCATTTTTCAATCTGCAAAAAAATAAATAAATGTAGACCTTGAAAACAGAAATTTGAAAAAAAAATTGAAAAAATACACTAAATCGATAGTTGTTTCCTATGTCGGGACTGCGAGAAATATACACTAAATCGAGAGTTACACTGAATCAATAGGGGACTGTACGAAAAATTCGAACATATAAATAACCCTGTATTTTCTCTTTTAAATGCCTAGGTTATTTTTAGAAAAATCAGCATTGAGCTCTTAAAAATTGTGAAGGTTGTTTTAAAATCAACAATTATGTTTATTACTATAACTAATAAAAATTTCGGCGCTACCGGAGTATAACCCACCCGCCGCCGCCCCACCCCCCAAATGAAATTTTTTTTGAACTTTTTCAAAACACCATTTTCACCATTTTTAAGCATTTCCTACACGCTGAACACGATAAAAAAGGTGTTTTCACCTACTTTTTTCTATAAAAAGTCGATTTTTTAAAAATCTTGAATTTTGGTATTTTTAGTTGATTTCTGTTTATTATAACTTAGTAAATCAGATGTTGAAGGTACCTTAGCCACAAAAAGATGGAATTTGAACATAGTTTTGTTAACTGGGGCCTACCGCATAAAGAAACTTAGGTATGCATACATTTTTTATGCATCCAGAGTAACTTTCGAGTGATTTGCGTCTAAGGTATGTGGGTGTGCGCATCTCAACCCCAAGCAACCAAGGGGGGCTTGGTTGGTTGGGTTTGGGGGTATACTCCGGTAGGGTCAAAATTTCGATTATGTGCTACTTCGATATAACCTCCACCTTATTTCCAAGGTTTTGACATTTTTGCTGTAAAACAGCATGAAAAATAGCACATTTCGAAGATAAGCAGCACAATGTGCTGTAAAACCGCACAAATGTCGTACCCTGCTCTTACAAATGAAATGTTCAAACTGCTGTTTAATAAAGGTAGTTCGAAAAAAAAGAAATTGTTGCCCGACTAATTTTTGAATAAGCAAGAAATGTCGCCCGACAAATTTTTCTTAAAAAATATAAATGTTGTCTGACAAATTCTTCAAAAACACGAAATTACGCAGGAAAGTTCAAGTGGTTCAGTGACAATTTCAGAGTTTCGAAGAGGCAACTGCTCAGCATCTTTACACAGTGCTGGTTGACTCCATTAGTTATAAATACGAAGCCCAATCATTTCGACTAACAAACAACAGTACCAATGAGATTCTTCAGCTCAAAAAAGATAACGATAATGAAGCTCGCAGACGTTTTGAAGTATCATTCCGTTTTGGTTCAGGTTATATCATAGAACGGTTTCCATTTAAAAAAAAAACATTGTCAGTTTTATAAGCATTGTCTGAGTTCATATAAGTCTGAGATTATACAGTTTATTTAGTAGTTGTTTAGTTTTGTTTTAGTGTGTTAATGTAGTGCAATAAACTCATAAAAATTTTTTGTCATCTAACACTCCTTGAATTTTGCATATATAATGCGTGCACATCATTTAACAGAGTAAGTTTGTTAGACTTGTGCTTTAAAATAGCCTGACAAAGGAAAAGACTAATTTTTTGAATTTGAACATAGTTTTTTTAACTGGGGCTTACCGCGCATTAACAAATTTTGGTATGCGTAGAATGACAACAATGACCACTGGAACCAGAAAAGCAAAACACAATTTATACTAATTTTGCAGTGAGAACTTAAGGAGGAATAATTTAAATAACTGGTCTCTGGTGAAACTGCAGCTTGTGTCAAATACAATAGAGATTCGACAAGGAATTTGAGGGCTCGGTCCTTAGAAGAACTAGCAAATACAGTAGCGGAAAAAAGTGATGCCTCAAGCATAAGTTTTGCGTATTTTGCTTCATATCTCCCGACTACATGCATTCTTTGATTCAACATATATAAGCAAGAATGATCGCCGGAATCTCAGCTACATTTTGAGTACAAATACGTATATGTATGATAAGGAATCAGAAACTTTTTAGTTGTTTTTGAAAATGCACTCAAATTTTGAGGCGGAAAAAAGTGATGCCTCAAATTCTTTTTCGTTATTAAATGTCATAAAAGAACTAACAAGAACTAAATTAAATTAGCAAAAAACATTTATTCATCACTAATACTTTGTCGCATAACCTTTGGAAGCAATAACAGCAGCACAACGGCGTGGCATAGACTCAGAAAGTTTCATAACAACATCGATAGGGATTTTCATCCATTCTTCAGCAAGAACCTTGAACAAAGCGGCTGTTTTGGTGAAACTTCTGACTCGAATTCTTCTGTCCAGTTTCTTCCCAGAGATGTTCGATTGGATTCAGATCAGGAGACTGAGATAGCCACTCAGAACTTGCATCATTGTCGACGAACCACTGTTTGACCAGCTTTGAAGTGTGCTTTGGATCATTGTCTTGTTGGAAGATCCAGTCGGCGTCAAGGCTAGTGAAGGCTAGCAAGGCTTCCAGCATATTCTCCTCAGAATGTTCTTTTAGTCCTTGGCGTACATTGTTCCCTCGACTCCGACCAGCGGACCCACACT
>JAMRYI010000384.1:0-153630 GCA_029231635.1 Ditylenchus weischeri
GATTTTTAGTCAAACTAATCCTTTGATACCAAAATTATGATTTTTTTACCTGATCAACTCCATGTGCCTTAGTGTAATTGTTAGAAACGATAACACTACCAGGCAATTTTCCCTGCTTTCTAATTGGCACGAACGGCACCTCCAAAGTCATGGCAATTTGAGGACCCAACAAAAAGCCTAAAAATGTTTATAATATTTGTACAATATTAGAGAATTTTAATATTTTTTTTAATATTTCACCAAAATATTTTTTTCATAATATTTAAACAGAAAAGAAATTCCTGAAATAAAATTTATTTTTTATCTGTTCATATACAGTCAAACCTCGATATAGTGCGTTCCCACCTTGGGTCCGACACTTTTTTCACCCTGATTTTCGAAGTTTTTTACCACTTCTGTTTTGACAGTCTGGTCCCAAATACCGTGAAATTCCGATTTTCAGTCGTTTTCAAAACTGAATAATTTTTCCATTTGAAATGAAAACCTCGATACAGTGGCCTATTTAAAAATTAAAGGGCCACTATATCGAGGTTTTCATTTTCAAATGGAAAAAGTATTCAGTTTTGAAAAACGACTGGAAATCGGAATCTTCACGATATTGGACAGACAAACAGAAGTGGTACTTTCAAATCAGGGTGAAAAATGTCGGACAAACGAACAACAGGTGGGGGCAACTATATCGAGGTTTGACTGTATTTTAAAGAATTTTAGTTTTTAAAAATGTTCAAGTCCTACCTTTAGCATCTAGACTAGCAACTGCGTCCACTTTGCCTCGCACTAGTTCCGCCACTTCCATGCAAATACTACTGACCAGTTTTGGTTGACGGAAGAGCGGCATGATATCACTTTAAATTGATTAAAAGATTTAAATTTTTACTGATAAAAACTCACTGAAATATGAATCCAGGTTTTGGAAAGTCATTGAAAACTCGAACACATTTATCAATCTCTTGGCACAATTTTTTTATCCGACTTTCAGATTTTGTCATGTTCTTAAAATACATTTTGTAAAAAATTGATTCAGTTGATGTAATCCAGGACCTTCATTTTGTAAAGTCTTTTTGTCAAACCTTCCTAACCCGGTACCCTCTCTAATCTGGCACCTTTGTTCCATCTAGAAGGACGCCGGATTATAGAGGTTTGACTGCGTACCGTATTTTTTCTAAAACTTTAATATGTTTTCTGCGAGAGAGGATGAAAAAAGATGGAGTTTTTTAAGTCTTGCTGACAAGGCAAATTAAGCCAAAAATTTTAGACGGTTAAAAAAATGTGCACTGATCGACATATATATCTTCCGGCATTCCGAAAACAACAAGAGTACTCTTTGACTGGCGGTGGACCCGTGTGAGACTCTTTTCGTTGTCACTTCTCAGAGTGGACAAAGAAACAGTTGAAGAAATTTAGACTTGATACAAGCATTGTTTCTGGTGAGAGCACGAAATTTATTCAGTTTTGATTTTGTCATTGAAAAGTGGGCTCTATATGTGTTCATGTCGACGCCGAAAAAAACATGCCTTGGTCCCCCCTGTTGTTTTTTTTACAAAAAAAATTTTTTGGAATTTTTTTAAAAGTCTTTCCAAACACCCTATATCAACTCAGGGCCTAAGGCTTAGTCTTAGGGCCTCTTTTTGCCCAGCTCCAGTGACCAAAACATGGTAAAACAGCCAAATGGTCGAGATTTAAAATTGCTCAAAACTTAATTTTTTATCGACCAGAACCAGTGTTGTAAAGGCACCGGTGCCGGTGCGGTGCCCGGTGCTGCGATTTTGAAGGTTGGTGCCCGGTGCGGTGCTCGGTGCCGCGATTTTTAAGTCGGTGCCCGGTGCGGTACCCGGTGCCGTGACTTTTCAAATTTATTCCGGTTATTTTTTTTTAAAGAAGCGCCAAGTAAGCAATATGCCGAAAATTGACTTATTGACTGCTTGTGAAGTATGAAGCAGT
This sequence comes from Ditylenchus weischeri, assembly GCA_029231635.1. NCBI lineage: Eukaryota > Metazoa > Nematoda > Chromadorea > Rhabditida > Anguinidae > Ditylenchus > Ditylenchus weischeri. Next base: position 1,942 of record JAMRYI010000384.1, read on the forward strand.
TAACATACTGAAAGCAAACAATGAAAATTACCGGTATTCTGTTTTTACTTCTTATTTCTGTTCCTGAATTCATTTTGCAACAAGGAGATTATTTAACCCAAGCAGTTGCTGAAGTAAGAATAGGCTTGTCCAAAAAAAAGAAAGATTGGATCAACAGAAGCACCACAAACTCTTTAAGAACTTGGACTAGAGGCTGATGTATTTTCTAGTTATTTTGATTTGCCTAATTCTCGATGTACTACTTGTGTTTAGGGTAGGTGCCCGGTGCGGTGCCCGGTGCCGTGATTTTAGGGTCGGCGCCCGGTGCGGTGCCCGGTGCCGTGATTTTTAGGGCCGGTGCCCGGTGCGGTGCCCGGTGCCGGAAAAAATCATTTACAACACTGACCAGAACTCAAAAATAATGTCTTTTTTGAACTCCTGAGGTGATTTTGGGTTGATATAGGGTGTTTAGAAACACTTTTAAAAAAATTCCAAAAAAAAATTTTTTGTAAAAACAACAACAGGGGGGGCCAAGGCATGTTTTTTTCGGCGTCGGCATGAACACATATAGAGCCGAAAAGTGCAATAAACTATAACGATGATGGTCTTAAGTGCTCAATTGTATTAATAAAAACGATAAAATGTAGGAAAAGATATATATTCTACGGCTCCTTAATGCTACTGTAAAACTCTATTTTCTATCCAAAACGAAAAAGGCAGTGAAGGAAAAGCACTATTACAAGCTTTGTCCCTTTTTCTATACTTTATCTGAAAAGTACATCTGAAAGTACGACTTTGCTCTAAAGCGCAAGTACTTTCAGTAAAAGAGCGAGTTGTTGTTTAAAAGTTCACCTTGAATAGGAAAAGTATAAGAAATACATTTAAATACTAGCTTTACGTGATATCTGGATGTTGTTTAGTCTCCCCCCCGAACTGGGATTTTTTTAAAAAATGACACAATATTATCTGCCGAGCCAATTTTTTCTGCTCAGCAAAAAAAAACATTCCAAACTCATTCTAAGTAAAAAAATTTGAATTTTGTCAAAAATTGGCTCTCCCCCTTCAGGGGTCGCTGGTCATTATAAAGTATTTTATTGGTCATTAAGGGTGATTTATCACATGTTTTGACAGATTGTTACGGAAAAGAGCTTCTATCTACATTTTTTATCAAAAAAAAATTAAAAAGTAAAATAAAATTTTGCTTGAAATCATGTCCCAGGTAAGGGAGTGCGCACAACTAGACCTTCAATCATAGGGCTCGATGGCTTAGGGTAGATACTCACCAAAAAACAAATAACTCGGAAGTGACTCAATATACATCATGCATGAAAAAAGCATGCATATCAGAGTTTTTATATGCGGTAGGAGCTAGAAAGTTAAAACAGGTTCAACACCTATTATCAACACCTATTTCAACACCTTTCACATTTATTTGACTTAAAAGAATTTTAAGTTTAGTCAAAAATACTTTAAAAATAGCATCTACCCCTGAGAAATAGAAGCCAAAATATTTTAACCAAATTATTTAGAAAGTGTTTATAAATGCTACTTTGATCTGGTTGAGCAGAAAAAGCTCAGTCTAGAGGTCACTTTAAGTCATTTTTTCAAAAATCCGAGTGTGGCGGGACTGAAGAAGTGCCTAATATCTAAATTAAAATACAAAAATCACCGACACTACCGGAGTATAACAACACCACCTCCCCAGATGAAATTTTTTTTGAACTTTTTCAAAACACCATTTTAACCATTTTTAAGCATTTCCTACACGCTGAACACGATAAAAAGGTGTTTTCACCTACTTTTTATATAAAAAGTCGATTTTTTTTAAATCTTGAATTTTGGTATTTTTAGTTGATTTCTGTTCATTATTATAGCTTGGTCGGTTAGAGATGCGCGCACTCACTTACCTTAGACATAATTCCGAGCAAGACTATTGATCAAAAATGCATTTAGAGGCTCTTTTTGTCCAGCTCCAGTGACCAAAACATGGTAAAACAGCCAAATGGTCGAAATTTCAAAATGCCCAAAACTCAATTTTATTGACCAGAACACAAAAATAATGTCTTTTTGAACTTCTGAGGTGATTTTAGGTTGATATAGGGTGTTTGGAAACACTTTTAAAAATTTCATTTGGGGGGGTATTCTCCGGTAGGGTCAAATCACCTAAGTCAATTTTTCAGCTTGCCTTACAAGGATTCTAAATACCTTTTTCTAATAGGAGGACATGTCCAGTTCTTTTTCAACCCGCCGAAAATCGATAAATTTCGAATTCGATCTTGAGATTTTCGGGTGAAAGTCCAAAATTAAAAAAGCGGAATTGTAAAGTATGTGGGAGCTAAGAAAACGCAAAAACAACGTTGAAAAATCTTTTGACTGAAATATAGGTGCTCAAAGTTGATAATCTCCGCATGTTAGAGCATGTCCTCTGATTGAAGAAAATACGGTAGCTAAAAATCCGCTTGGGGATAAACGGAACCAAAGCATCCGGAGGTCCGGTACGGAAGTCCCTTGTTAAACAATAACTATAAATTTTCAAAAGTGCTATCCTATTTTTCGATAACGGTATTCAAACAACCGAAATTCAAATCGATTGCATTAGTCACCAAAAATGTATTGATAGCTTGGAAAAATTGTTTACATTTATAGTGAATTTGGGTGAAATCATTGCAATCTGCGCAAAAGCGAAAAAAAAAAGAAAACATTCCTTGCTTTACAAAGCATCAAAGGAACAAAGAGGTATCTGATGAAAACCATAACAAATTGTTGTAAACAAATTTTCTTTGCTTTTTTGCTTTCGCAGATTGCACAAATATATAATAGCTTCAGTAATTTTGACTTTAAAAAGATTTTTTCTGAAAATATTTTATTAAAGGACCATGCAACTTGATAAGCACAGCAATATGCGAAATTTGAATTCGCGCGGGACCATTCTAATTTGGTCAATAATGTTTTCGAATTATTTTTTTGTTTGCATTTAAAATTTGTTCAAAACTTTGAACCATCCACTAGTCGAGCCCAACGTTGCCTGACATTGCCAGATCGGACCAGTTAGGCTACTTCCATTGCTCTACAGTTATCTACAGTCAGAAATTGTTCCTATATTGACCAATAAGTGAGATTCAAAATTTATATGCACACAAAAAATAAATAAAAATATTGACCAAATTATGGTGGTCCCGCGCGAATTCATATTTCACAAATTGCTGTGCTTACCAAGTTTCATGGTCCTTTAAGCGTGTTTCTTGTAATAGAGTTCGTGCTAGTGAAGGTTTCAAAAATATGCCATGATCCCCCTGTTGAAAAATTAGCCAAAAACAACAACAGGGCCGACCTAGGCATATTTTTGGAACCTGATTGTTCACTAGTACCCTACAGTTACTAATTTTTGTAAGTTTTTTACAACCAAAAAATTTGACTAAATAAAACTAACTTTTGTCTGAAAACAAGAGCAAAAGTTTGTTATTTCGAGAGAGGGTAATTAATAGTTATACGGCAACTATTTTTCAAGATGTTATGGCAGGTTTTTTTGATATAAAGCCTTGTCTATATTAATTTCTTAATAGACCAAAGATTTTAAAAGTTATAATTGTAATTTTAATGGTTTAAATACTGCAAGACCACTTGAAAAAATGGTCACTGTAACGGCAAGGATAGGAATAAAAAACATTATCTACATGAATAATTTCGGTTGCAATGATGAATCCTCCCCGAGGACTGATCGGATGGAGGAGATAACCTCATATTCGTGTTTCTCGACCCCAATTTCATGAGAAGGCCGCGCGTTTTGTGATTCTGAAAAGAAAAATTTTTCGAACCACAGGGGGGGTATCATGGTTTTTTTGTCCAAAACTTCATAATTTGAATTGGCGCCTTTTGAATTTAAAGGGAATAAGGGCTGTATAAGTAGGGAAGGGAATAATAGGGGCCACTTTTATGGAAAATGATAACAAAATGAAAGGTTTATATGCTTCGACTGTCTTACCATGTTTTTCAACTGGGCCGTGGCAAAAAGAGACTCTTTATGCATTTTATGATCAAGAGTCTTGCTCGGAATTATGTCTAAGGTAAGTGGATGCGCGCTTCTGTAACTCCCGGTTTTTGGCTACGTGAACAGCCTTGATCTGAACTCGAAGTACGTGAACAAGCCATTAGAACATCGATTGTTAGGACAGACTTAAACATGCTTTTCACTTTGTTTGTAGTTCGGAAAATATTTTTAAGTCAGTCCAATGTATGCTTGACTACCTTGAGTCCAAGCACAAGCTAAATGAACACAAAATGGTCCAAGACTGAAAAGTTGGCTTGATTATAGAATCAATCAACAAGTATTTGTAAACAGTATGTATTTGTTTTCATCTACAGACTTGTCTCGATTTAGCTCTTTACATTATGAAAATTTCTTCATACACACGGCCTAGACCTATCTATCCTACAAATCCTCATCCGCACAATAATGATTTTGGTTATCAGCCACATAATCAAAAGAAAGTCCAGCCAAAGCAAGTGGTTTTTGTGCTTGGACCACCAGGTTCAGGCAAAGGCACGCTGTGTGGCGCCTTATCCCAGGTAAGTACAAATCCTCATATGAAAATTGGGTACACCTGTTTTGCTGATTACTGTATTTTTCCTAATTAGCGCTCCCTCTCTCGTTCGAAATCGTGTTTTTGGCGTTGTATTTTAGACTCATTTTTTGAAGACTTTTCTCAAGCAACTCACCACTTATTTTTAGAGATAGAAAAACGCCACCCAACGGGATTCCGGGACGGGATTTTTCACCTAGATTGAGACCGGGATTTTGTGAACCTACCGAGCGGGACCCCGTACGGGATCCCGGTAAAATGACCGGGATTTCAGTTGTCTTAATTTAAGCTGCAAAGTAACAAATTTTTGATATTTTTCAAGCATTTTTAGCAACGAGGCAAAGGCAAATGTCTTTGCCTCGTGTTTGCCTTTTTGTGTTTTTTTTCACCACTGTGATCAATAGTTTTTTTCATTAAGATGAGCGTGATCTGGAGCATCGGGCTATTTGAAAAGTTATCAGCTGGTGAGGCGAAATGTCGAGTGTGCTAAAACTAATCAAAATGACGGACTAAAGTACAAAGGGCTTTTACGCACGCAAAACTAACGCGAATTACACTACAAAGCTGAAAGATGTAGAAGAAAAGCTTTCTTCTCAAAGAAATTCGATGGATTTAATTTCCTTATTTCATTGACCGGGATTTAGGTGAAACCGGGACCGGATTTTCGAAATTGACTGGGCGGGATTCCGGGACGGATTTTGGGTCAAATTTTCGTCCAACGGGACGGGGTCCCGGCCGGAACCCCGTCCCGTTTCTATCTCTACTTATTTTGTAGCCAGTGAGATGAGCTACAAAATGAGTATTAACTTGCCTTAAAGAAGTTTTCAAAAAGTGGGTCATTTTAACCATTTTTAAGCATTTCCTACACGCTGAACACGATAAAAAGGTGTTTTCACCTACTTTTTTATATAAAAAGTCGATTTTTTTTAAATCTTGAATTTTGGTATTTTTAGTTGATTTCTGTTCATTATTATAGCTTGGTCGGTTAGAGATGCGCGCACTCACTTACCTTAGACATAATTCCGAGCAAGACTATTGATCAAAAATGCATTTAGAGGCTCTTTTTGCCCAGCTCCAGTGACCAAAACATGGTAAAACAGCCAAATGGTCGAAATTTCAAAATGCCCAAAACTCAATTTTATTGACCAGAACACAAAAATAATGTCTTTTTTGAACTTCTGAGGTGATTTTAGGTTGATATAGGTGTTTGGAAACACTTTTAAAAATTTCATTTGGGGGTATTCTCCGGTAGGGTCAAATCACCTAAGTCAATTTTTTCAGCTTGCCTTACAAGGATTCTAAATACCTTTTTTTCTAATAGGAGGACATGTCCAGTTCTTTTTCAACTTTTTCAACCCGCCGAAAATCGATAAATTTCGAATTCGATCTTGAGATTTTCGGGTGAAAATCCAAAATAAAAAAAGCGGAATTGTAAAGTATGTGGGAGCTAAGAAAACACAAAAACAGCGTTGAAAAATATTTTCTTTTGACTGAGATATAGGTGCTCAAAGTTGAGGGTCTTCGCATGTTAGAGCATGTCCTCTTATTAGAGAAAATACGGTAGCTAAAAAATCCGCTTGGGGAACCAAAGCATCCGGAGGTCCGGTACGGAAGTCCCTTGTTAAACAATAACTATAAATTTTCAAAAGTGCTATCCTATTTTTCGATAACGGTATTCAAACAACCGAAATTCAAATCGATTGCATTAGTCACCAAAAATGTATTGATAGCTTGGAAAAATTGTTTACATTTATAGTGAATTTGGGTGAAATCATTGCAATCTGCGCAAAAGCGAAAAAAAAGAAAACATTCCTTGCTTTACAAAGCATCAAAGGAACAAAGAGGTATCTGATGAAAACCATAACAAATTGTTGTAAACAAATTTTCTTTGCTTTTTTGCTTTCGCAGATTGCACAAATATATAATAGCTTCAGTAATTTTGACTTTAAAAGATTTTTCTGAAAATATTTTATTAAAGGACCATGCAACTTGATAAGCACAGCAATATGTGAAATTTGAATTCGCGGGACCATTCTAATTTGGTCAATAATGTTTCGAATTATTTTTGTTTGCATTTAAAATTTGTTCAAAACTTTGAACCATCCACTAGTCGAGCCCAACGTTGCCTGACATTGCCAGATCGGACCAGTTAGGCTACTTCCATTGCTCTACAGTTATCTACAGTCAGAAATTGTTCCTATATTGACCAATAAGTGAGATTCAAAATTTATATGCACACAAAAAATAAATAAAAATATTGACCAAATTATGGTGGTCCCGCGCGAATTCATATTTCACAAATTGCTGTGCTTACCAAGTTTCATGGTCCTTTAAGCGTGTTTCTTGTAATAGAGTTCGTGCTAGTGAAGGTTTCAAAAATATGCCATGATCCCCCTGTTGAAAAATTAGCCAAAAACAACAACAGGGCCGACCTAGGCATATTTTGGAACCTGATTGTTCACTAGTACCCTACAGTTACTAATTTTTGTAAGTTTTTTACAACCAAAAAATTTGACTAAATAAAACTAACTTTTGTCTGAAAACAAGAGCAAAAGTTTGTTATTTCGAGAGAGGGTAATTAATAGTTATACGGCAACTATTTTTCAAGATGTTATGGCAGGTTTTTTTGATATAAAGCCTTGTCTATATTAATTTCTTAATAGACCAAAGATTTTAAAAGTTATAATTGTAATTTTAATGGTTTAAATACTGCAAGACCACTTGAAAAAATGGTCACTGTAACGGCAAGGATAGGAATAAAAAACATTATCTACATGAATAATTTCGGTTGCAATGATGAATCCCTCCCCCACGAGGACTGATCGGATGGAGGAGATAACCTCATATTCGTGTTTCTCGACCCCAATTTCATGAGAAGGCCGCGCGTTTTGTGATTCTGAAAAGAAAAATTTTTCGAACCACAGGGGGGGTATCATGGTTTTTGTCCAAAACTTCATAATTTGAATTGGCGCCTTTGAATTTAAAGGGAATAAGGGCTGTATAAGTAGGAAAGGGAATAATAGGGGCCACTTTTATGGAAAATGATAACAAAAATGAAAGGTTTATATGCTTCGACTGTCTTACCATGTTTTTCAACTGGGCCGTGGCAAAAAGAGACTCTTTATGCATTTTATGATCAAGAGTCTTGCTCGGAATTATGTCTAAGGTAAGTGGATGCGCGCTTCTGTAACTCCCGGTTTTTGGCTACGTGAACAGCCTTGATCTGAACTCGAAGTACGTGAACAAGCCATTAGAACATCGATTGTTAGGACAGACTTAAACATGCTTTTTCACTTTGTTTGTAGTTCGGAAAATATTTTTAAGTCAGTCCAATGTATGCTTGACTACCTTGAGTCCAAGCACAAGCTAAATGAACACAAAATGGTCCAAGACTGAAAAGTTGGCTTGATTATAGAATCAATCAACAAGTATTTGTAAACAGTATGTATTTGTTTTCATCTACAGACTTGTCTCGATTTAGCTCTTTTACATTATGAAAATTTCTTCATACACACGGCCTAGACCTATCTATCCTACAAATCCTCATCCGCACAATAATGATTTTGGTTATCAGCCACATAATCAAAAGAAAGTCCAGCCAAAGCAAGTGGTTTTTGTGCTTGGACCACCAGGTTCAGGCAAAGGCACGCTGTGTGGCGCCTTATCCCAGGTAAGTACAAATCCTCATATGAAAATTGGGTACACCTGTTTTGCTGATTACTGTATTTTTCCTAATTAGCGCTCCCTCTCTCGTTCGAAATCGTGTTTTTGGCGTTGTATTTTAGACTCATTTTTTGAAGACTTTTCTCAAGCAACTCACCACTTATTTTTAGAGATAGAAAAACGCCACCCAACGGGATTCCGGGACGGGATTTTTCACCTAGATTGAGACCGGGATTTTGTGAACCTACCGAGCGGGACCCCGTACGGGATCCCGGTAAATGACCGGGATTTCAGTTGTCTTAATTTAAGCTGCAAAGTAACAAATTTTTGATATTTTTCAAGCATTTTTAGCAACGAGGCAAAGGCAAATGTCTTTGCCTCGTGTTTTTTTGTGTTTTTTTCACCACTGTGATCAATAGTTTTTTTCATTAAGATGAGCGTGATCTGGAGCATCGGGCTATTTGAAAAGTTATCAGCTGGTGAGGCGAAATGTCGAGTGTGCTAAAAACTAATCAAAATGACGGACTAAAGTACAAAGGGGCTTTTTACGCACGCAAAAACTAACGCGAATTACACTACAAAGCTGAAAGATGTAGAAGAAAAGCTTTCTTCTCAAAGAAATTCGATGGATTTAATTTCCTTATTTCATTGACCGGGATTTAGGTGAAACCGGGACCGGGATTTTCGAAATTGACCGGGCGGGATTCCGGGACGGGATTTTGGGTCAAATTTTCGTCCAACGGGACGGGGTCCCGGCCGGAACCCCGTCCCGTTTCTATCTCTACTTATTTTGTAGCCAGTGAGATGAGCTACAAAATGAGTATTAACTTGCCTTAAAGAAGTTTTCAAAAAGTGGGTCATTTTAACCATTTTTAAGCATTTCCTACACGCTGAACACGATAAAAAGGTGTTTTCACCTACTTTTTTATATAAAAAGTCGATTTTTAAATCTTGAATTTTGGTATTTTTAGTTGATTTCTGTTCATTATTATAGCTTGGTCGGTTAGAGATGCGCGCACTCACTTACCTTAGACATAATTCCGAGCAAGACTATTGATCAAAAATGCATTTAGAGGCTCTTTTTGCCCAGCTCCAGTGACCAAAACATGGTAAAACAGCCAAATGGTCGAAATTTCAAAATGCCCAAAACTCAATTTTATTGACCAGAACACAAAAATAATGTCTTTTTTGAACTTCTGAGGTGATTTTAGGTTGATATAGGGTGTTTGGAAACACTTTTAAAAAAATTTCATTTGGGGGTATTCTCCGGTAGGGTCAAATCACCTAAGTCAATTTTTTCAGCTTGCCTTACAAGGATTCTAAATACCTTTTTTTCTAATAGGAGGACATGTCCAGTTCTTTTTCAACCCGCCGAAAATCGATAAATTTCGAATTCGATCTTGAGATTTTCGGGTGAAAATCCAAAATAAAAAAAGCGGAATTGTAAAGTATGTGGGAGCTAAGAAAACACAAAAACAGCGTTGAAAAATATTTTCTTTTGACTGAGATATAGGTGCTCAAAGTTGAGGGTCTTCGCATGTTAGAGCATGTCCTCTTATTAGAGAAAATACGGTAGCTAAAAATCCGCTTGGGGATAAACGGAACCAAAGCATCCGGAGGTCCGGTACGGAAGTCCCTTGTTAAACAATAACTATAAATTTTCAAAAGTGCTATCCTATTTTTCGATAACGGTATTCAAACAACCGAAATTCAAATCGATTGCATTAGTCACCAAAAATGTATTGATAGCTTGAAAAATTGTTTACATTTATAGTGAATTTGGGTGAAATCATTGCAATCTGCGCAAAAGCGAAAAAAAAGAAAACATTCCTTGCTTTACAAAGCATCAAAGGAACAAAGAGGTATCTGATGAAAACCATAACAAATTGTTGTAAACAAATTTTCTTTGCTTTTTTGCTTTCGCAGATTGCACAAATATATAATAGCTTCAGTAATTTTGACTTTAAAAAGATTTTTTCTGAAAATATTTTATTAAAGGACCATGCAACTTGATAAGCACAGCAATATGCGAAATTTGAATTCGCGCGGGACCATTCTAATTTGGTCAATAATGTTTTCGAATTATTTTTTGTTTGCATTTAAAATTTGTTCAAAACTTTGAACCATCCACTAGTCGAGCCCAACGTTGCCTGACATTGCCAGATCGGACCAGTTAGGCTACTTCCATTGCTCTACAGTTATCTACAGTCAGAAATTGTTCCTATATTGACCAATAAGTGAGATTCAAAATTTATATGCACACAAAAAATAAATAAAAATATTGACCAAATTATGGTGGTCCCGCGCGAATTCATATTTCACAAATTGCTGTGCTTATCAAGTTTCATGGTCCTTAAGCGTGTTTCTTGTAATAGAGTTCGTGCTAGTGAAGGTTTCAAAAATATGCCATGATCCCCCTGTTGAAAAATTAGCCAAAAACAACAACAGGGCCGACCTAGGCATATTTTTGGAACCTGATTGTTCACTAGTACCCTACAGTTACTAATTTTTGTAAGTTTTTTACAACCAAAAAATTTGACTAAATAAAACTAACTTTTGTCTGAAAACAAGAGCAAAAGTTTGTTATTTCGAGAGAGGGTAATTAATAGTTATACGGCAACTATTTTTCAAGATGTTATGGCAGGTTTTTTTGATATAAAGCCTTGTCTATATTAATTTCTTAATAGACCAAAGATTTTAAAAGTTATAATTGTAATTTTAATGGTTTAAATACTGCAAGACCACTTGAAAAAATGGTCACTGTAACGGCAAGGATAGGAATAAAAAACATTATCTACATGAATAATTTCGGTTGCAATGATGAATCCCTTCCCCACGAGGACTGATCGGATGGAGGAGATAACCTCATATTCGTGTTTCTCGACCCCAATTTCATGAGAAGGCCGCGCGTTTTGTGATTCTGAAAAGAAAAAATTTTTCGAACCACAGGGGGGGTATCATGGTTTTTTTGTCCAAAACTTCATAATTTGAATTGGCGCCTTTTGAATTTAAAGGGAATAAGGGCTGTATAAGTAGGGAAAGGGAATAATAGGGGCCACTTTTATGGAAAATGATAACAAAAATGAAAGGTTTATATGCTTCGACTGTCTTACCATGTTTTTCAACTGGGCCGTGGCAAAAAGAGACTCTTTATGCATTTTATGATCAAGAGTCTTGCTCGGAATTATGTCTAAGGTAAGTGGATGCGCGCTTCTGTAACTCCCGGTTTTTGGCTACGTGAACAGCCTTGATCTGAACTCGAAGTACGTGAACAAGCCATTAGAACATCGATTGTTAGGACAGACTTAAACATGCTTTTTCACTTTGTTTGTAGTTCGGAAAATATTTTTAAGTCAGTCCAATGTATGCTTGACTACCTTGAGTCCAAGCACAAGCTAAATGAACACAAAATGGTCCAAGACTGAAAAGTTGGCTTGATTATAGAATCAATCAACAAGTATTTGTAAACAGTATGTATTTGTTTTCATCTACAGACTTGTCTCGATTTAGCTCTTTTACATTATGAAAATTTCTTCATACACACGGCCTAGACCTATCTATCCTACAAATCCTCATCCGCACAATAATGATTTTGGTTATCAGCCACATAATCAAAAGAAAGTCCAGCCAAAGCAAGTGGTTTTTGTGCTTGGACCACCAGGTTCAGGCAAAGGCACGCTGTGTGGCGCCTTATCCCAGGTAAGTACAAATCCTCATATGAAAATTGGGTACACCTGTTTTGCTGATTACTGTATTTTTCCTAATTAGCGCTCCCTCTCGTTCGAAATCGTGTTTTTGGCGTTGTATTTTAGACTCATTTTTGAAGACTTTTCTCAAGCAACTCACCACTTATTTTTAGAGATAGAAAAACGCCACCCAACGGGATTCCGGACAGGATTTTTCACCTAGATTGAGACCGGGATTTTGTGAACCTACCGAGCGGGACCCCGTACGGGATCCCGGTAAAATGACCGGGATTTCAGTTGTCTTAATTTAAGCTGCAAAGTAACAAATTTTTGATATTTTTCAAGCATTTTTAGCAACGAGGCAAAGGCAAATGTCTTTGCCTCGTGTTTGCCTTTTTGTGTTTTTTTTCACCACTGTGATCAATAGTTTTTTTCATTAAGATGAGCGTGATCTGGAGCATCGGGCTATTTGAAAAGTTATCAGCTGGTGAGGCGAAATGTCGAGTGTGCTAAAAACTAATCAAAATGACGGACTAAAGTACAAAGGGGCTTTTTACGCACGCAAAAACTAACGCGAATTACACTACAAAGCTGAAAGATGTAGAAGAAAAGCTTTCTTCTCAAAGAAATTCGATGGATTTAATTTCCTTATTTCATTGACCGGGATTTAGGTGAAACCGGGACCGGGATTTTCGAAATTGACCGGGCGGGATTCCTGGACGGGATTTTGGGTCAAATTTTCGTCCAACGGGACGGGGTCCCGGCCGGAACCCCGTCCCGTTTCTATCTCTACTTATTTTGTAGCCAGTGAGATGAGCTACAAAATGAGTATTAACTTGCCTTAAAGAAGTTTTCAAAAAGTGGGTCAAAAACACAATGCCACAAAAACACGTTTTTGAATTTAAGGAGGGGTGCGCTAAGGGTTGTACAATGGTCAATTGACCGCACAACTAATATTATGTGACAGGTCGATAAGAAATCAGTCAATTGTTACTCGCCATTTGCAGACTGTGCTACAGTCAATTCTCCTAATATTAGGTTGTGTCAAAAGTTCGTTCCGTTTTGTCTTGGTCCCCCCTGTTGCTCCCTGCTCGACCGCACACCGCAAGATTGACAAAGCAGAAGATCGCTGATCTTGGATGGGGAGTTCTGCCGCATCCGCCTTATTCTCCTGACCTTGCTCCATCGGATTACCATCTGTTTCGTTTTCTTCAACATTTTCTTCGTGGTCATGAATATGCTTCAGTTCAAGAAATTTCAGAGGACATCGATCGCTTCTTCTCTTCCAAGCCAGCCGGATTTTATGTCAAGGGGATCAGTCGCTTGAAACAACGCTGGGAAAAAGTTCTAGAATTCGATAGAGATAATTTTGTTGATTAGATGTCATGCTTTGTTTTGAATAAAATATGAAATTACGTGAAATTTAACAAAACGGAACGAACATTTGACACAACTTAATTGAACCTATATTAATTACAAAAGTTGTTTTGTAGACCATCCAAAGCACGGCTGCACTTACGTAAATGAGGGTTCTTTTACTTGAATAAGAGGTTATTTATTGTGGGTTCAACTGTAACGGAAATGAAAACAGTAGAAGATACTGAGATGGAAATTTTACAATTGATTTTGGTCAATTGCTGTCAATTGACCGAGTTTTTATTTGACCGGTCGATTGTACAACCCTAAATGCACTCAATGAAAAAAATACAGTAAATACAGGGTGGCCCATTATAAACGCCCTAGTCAATTTTAGTCATAACTTTTTAAATTCGCGCTTTTTCGGCAAGATTTTTTTTTGTTGGAAAGAGGAGACTCCGGGAAAGAGAATGGTACCAAACTTTCATTTTCTCCTTGTTTTTATTGTTGAGAATTTTCAATTCTGCAAAAGGGTGTTTTCAGCCTCAGCCTATTCGCCTCAGCAACGGTCAAAATACGTCGTTCGCAATCCATCGCTGACTTGAATGCGGGAGAACTTCGAAAAGCTGGACGACTTCGGCTGTTTTCTCTGGCGTTCTTGCGTACTGAAAGAGAAAATGAAAAAACATTAAAAAAGATCAAAGAAAACCTTTGTCCCGACTCGCTTTTTGTTCTTCAAGTCGCCTTCTTGGAACTTTGCGTACCATTCTTTGATTCGTTTGGCATCTGGCGCTGTCGCATGTCGTCCCAATTCCCTTCGGTATCTCTTCTGAAAACTTGCGACGTTCTTGCCTTCCTCGATGAACCATTCGACGTATTTCGACCGTTGTTGAGGCGAATATTGCATCTGAAAACACCCTTTTGCAGAATTGAAAATTCTCAACAATGAAAACAAGGAGAAAATAAAAGTTTGGTACCATTCTCTTTCCCGGAGTCTCCTCTTTCCAACAAAAAAAAATCTCGTCGAAAAAGCGCGAATTTAAAAAGTTATGACTAAAATTGACTAGGGCGTTTATAATGGGCCACCCTGTATTTAAATAGCAATAAGTGGACATGTCTGGTTTTTTTCGAAACTGATAAACTGACTTAGAGAAAATTCATCTCTTTGATTGATCAGCAAAATTAAAAAAAATAGTTAGTCCTATACTGCATGAGTTGTCCAGCTAGCTGAATAAGATTTTATGGATAATTTTTTTAACTATAAATTTTTTAGCACTTTGACTTCATCCACTTCAGCATTGAGATTTGTTGCGAGCTGAATGCCAAAAGCCTAAATCTAAACTTAAAGATGAGATTGAAGCACACATAAAAAATGGCACAATTGTGCATTCCAGAATTTCGGTTGGACTTTTAAAAAAGGTACCTTTCTTGAGTCCTTTGAAGTGTTCATCTGATTTTTTCTGAGGCATTTTAACCAAACAACTAGGGTTGTCGAGCGCCCGAAATTTTCGAGTCGAGCGCTCGATTCGAAATTCGAAATCTTCAAGTCAAACGCTAAATTCGAAATTCAGAAATTTTGTTCGGTGACTTCGCCCTCTATGACGTATTTTTTAGTCACAAATTAATCGAAACCATGATTAATTGACTACACATGACCACTTTACCACACTAAAAAAAATTATTGTATAAGTTCAATAGCTGATCAATACCGGCTCTGCTGCTTGCAATATCCTGGACTGAATAGAGTAGCAATCAGTCCCACTCTGGCTTTCTTTGGCTCGGAAGATCCCACTTATTTGTACACCATCTTTCCCTTGTGCTCAGCTTATTTTAGATGATCCGAAAATGAGTTATTGGGCTCTATATGTGTTCGCACCCCTCCCGAAAAAAAACTGCCTTGGTCCCCCCTGTTGTTTTTTTGCAATTTTTTGAAAAATTTGCCTTGGTCCCCCCCTGTCGTTTTTTTAAATAATTTTTCCACAATTTTTATTTTCAACAAAATTCTGACATCACACAACTATTCAAACACCATGCAACTTATAACATCAATAATATGCTCAAACACATTCATTTTCATGGCATTCGTGTTCATTCGGAAAATAGCGTCAGGGATGTATCCTTGCAAATGATCCTATGATATGCCTCGATAACGCTTAATCTTGTGTTTCATTAGCTCCCACATGCCCTCGCACTTTTTTATGGTGTTTAATTATTTAAAAAAACGACAGGGGGACCAAGGCACCAATGAGTTGCGTCCAAATGAGTGTTTACGAATAAAACTTCACTCTCGCCATCAAATGAAACCGAAGAACGGTTGAGGAATTCCGGCTGATTATAGCTAATTTTATCCATGTTAGAAGTGATTTTGAAGTTTTTTAAGGTCTGGTTTAGTTCAATGGTTAGGTTTAATCAACTTGTAAGGGTAAAGATTTTCCAAGTGCCAAGTAAATCGATAGAGTTTATACAATAAACACTTTAAACCCAAAAATAAGAAATAAATTTTTGGCTTTAGGCCATTTTCTCCAATATCCAATCAAACAAGTTTATTGTCGACGCATTTCCTTTCAATCAGCACAACTTGGACGCTTGGATTAAGCAAGGGATGGACAACGAAGTCCACGTGCCATTTGTTGTTTATTTGGATGTGCCACTGGATATCTGTGCTAATAGATGCATCGGCAGAAATCAAGGCAGAATAGACGACAACAAAGTAAGCTCATTTGTTGTGCTTTAAAAAAAAGTTGTCAAATTAGCAGGTACCGTATTTACTCTAATTATACCCCAGTCTCTAATTATCCCCCACCCCCAACTTTGAGGGTATATATCTAGGAGCAGAGTCAATATTTTGCAAAGCTGTTTTTTGCGTTTTCTTAACTCTCACGAGCTGTACCGATTCCATTTTTCGGATCTTGGTTGAGCACCCGAAAATCTCGAGATCGAATTCAAAAATTTTCGATTTTCGGGAGGTTGAACAATTATCCCCCATGGGGTATAATTTGAGTAAATACGGTAATTTACCATGTGCTCACACTCTTTGGTCGATGTAATTGTTTTCTCGACTTTTTTTGTTATCAGAGCTGATTTTTTCTGAATTTTTTTGTAATGCCTTGATACTCAACAAAATGTTAGAATACATGATTCTACATGAAAAATTGTGTCATTACAGTCTAGTCTCGTTTATCCGACACCCACCTAGAGTCCGACACTTTTTTAAGCCAATTTTTAAAATGTTTTTCCAGATGTCTTCGGTTGTTTTAGTCCGAAATATCGCAAGGATTTTGACGATCGTTTTTCCCGAATCCCTTTACGTTGCTATAAAGACCCACGGCTCTCGTTTATCCGACACCTGATTTTTTAAAAGAAGTGTCGGATAAACGAGACTAGACTGTAACACAATTTTGCCCGAATTAATTTATTTTCAGTCAAAAATAAAAAAACAAAATTTTGCGCTGAAGTGGTCATTTTTAGGAGTGAAAAGAAGTTGGTTTTATTATAAAGATTAGGTCAAAAAGTCGTTGAAATAGTTGAAATCTTAAATTTTGACAGTTTTGAAGAGTTAGTTTTTCAACCTTTTTAAGTTGTTTTGGACTTTTTTCACCTACTCTTTGTGAATGCTCTCTGAGCAAGTTACTGCACAAAATTTAGCTTATTGTCTTAGCTGCCTTCCGAGTTTAAAGTTGTCTTAATACTATTAAAAAAGTAAGTCAAAAACATACTGCAAAGAAGACAACTTTTAATTTGGAAAAGGTATCTGTGAGAAATATGGTAAAGATATTTCAATCATTTTTGTATTTTTTTAAATATTTTTTAAGAGATTTTATACATCGCACAAAGCAAAAGTCTATGCTTGTTTGCAAGTTCTGCGTTTTTTACTCAAAATGTACTTATTGATTTTTAAAAACTGCTCATTTTCCATAGTGAAAAAATCAATTGAAAAAAATCAATAATTTTTACATGTTTACAAGTGTATTTATTAAAATTCGATTTTTTGTAAAACATAGTAATAAAATCTTAGCACTATTTTGTAGCCCAGGTAAAAATAATTTTCAAAAGGTGTTGAAACGGTGAAGGATCAAAATACCCAAAGACAAAATATGTTTTTTTTTGGTGGACTTTTGATGGCCTATCAACATTTAAAGCCATATGGTGCAAATTAGATGTTGTGTTATTACGATAATAAAATATAGTGCACATTATTTGCACAATATGCATATTGGGTATTTTGTTTTTGGGTATTTTGTCTTTGGGTATTTTAACCGTTGGGTATTTTGTCTTTGGGTATTTTAACCGTTGGGTATTTTGTCCGTTGGGTATTTTGTCTTTGGGTATTTTGTCTTTGGGTATTTTAACCGTTGGGTATTTTGTCCGTTGGGTATTTTGTCTTTGGGTATTTTGTTTTTGGGTACTTTGACCATTGGGTATTTTGTTTTGGGTATTTTGTCTTTGGGTATTTTAACCGTTGGGTATTTTGTCCGTTGGGTATTTTGTCTTTGGGTATTTTGACCATTGGGTACTTTGACCATTGGGTATTTTGTTTTTGGGTATTTTGTCCATTGGGTATTTTGACCATTGGGTATTTTGACCATTGGGTACTTTGACCATTGGGTACTTTGTCTTTGGGTGTTTTGTCTCTGGGTATTTTGTCCATTGGGTATTTTGACCATTGGGTATGTTGACCGTTCGGTATTTTGACCATTGGGTATGTTGACCGTTCGGTATTTTGTCCATTGGGTATTTTGACCGTTGGGTATTTTGTCTTTGGGTATTTTGATCCTGCACCGTTGAAACTGAATCATGAAAAATTAATCCATACAAAACAAAACAAGAAATCTTACCAGTCATCCAAGCTTTCTTATTTGCTTTGTAGTCGATCGGAACTTCCTTGTTCTTGAATGCCCGTGGCTTTGCCGATTTTTCGATGACGAGTAAAGGTAGTTTTTCTGTTCCGCTCATATTGCATCCGACCAGTATCGTGATTCGTTCTTTGGACTTCTTTCCGGATGTGCAGCGCTCCCCTGAAAATTTAAAAACCTTTGAAAAACCCATAAGATTCTTAAAAACCAACCTTTGAATGCCAAAGTCTTATTGGGCAGAAGCTGCCAGAACAATCGCGTCTCATCTGCATTGTAAACATCATCTTCCAAGAAGTGGGAGATGGCTTCGCGCAGAACTTCTTGTTGCCAGTTGCCGAGAGCTTCCAGATTGATTTCAGCGGCTTCTCCTTGGTTACTCCTGAAGATTATCGAATGTCTGTGCTTGAATTTGTCCAACCAGCCCTCGCTTGCCATGAAGTTTTCGAGTTCATCTGCATTTTTCTCCAAATCCGAGTTGCTTTGATCTTTCGTCAGCGGCCTTGGTCCAATTGCCTTCCTCATCGGCTTTGCCAATTTTTTTGCCAATTCACGCGCCTTTTCCTAAAGAAATCAAGTTAGAACAGCACAACCTAAGCAAATCTTACTGCCAAGAGAGGACCAGAAATCTGCGCATTATTGCTTCTTACAGACTTGAACCACCGCAGAACAGCTTTTTCCAGATCGTCTTGTTTTGCTCCTCTTAGCTTGACCCGCTTTGCTTCGCCACCTTCTTCGACTGCTTTGAGAATGGCTGCTTTGTTGCTAAGGATGTTTCTGATAGAATCTCCGGATTTTTTAGTGCCCGTTGATGCATCAATGATTTTTTTTTCAGATCGAGAGAGATCACGTGACGCTTCCTACTCGGAGTTGACATTCTGAAAGAAAAGAAATAAACAAGCTACATAAGAGCAACAAAAACAACAAAAAAGACAACTGAATAGTGCTTTATCAAAAACCTGAACACGTTTTCTGTTTTAAAAATGCCAGAATTTTCATTTTGAGACAAGAAAATTTGAAATTTTGTGTAAAATTGATTATTGTCCTTATATCGAACGGAAGTTTGTGGGTTGGGACCGGCCAAACCCTGTCCTTATAACGAGTGTGTCCTTATAACGAGTGTCCTTATATAGAGGGTCAGTTTGGCCTTATTTAGATCAGACCAACCAAATAAAATTTTGCTGTCCTTATAACGAGTGTGTCCTTATATAGAGTGCTTATAACGAGGTTTGACTGTATCTTAAATATTTGATTTAAGGAGTGCATCGAAAAGAGAATGCGCACCTATGTCAGCCAATCACAGCCTATTATTGAGCACTACAAAAAGTTGAACATGATTCGTATCATCGATGCATCAAAGACTGTAAATTGGGTAGATTTAAAGTGATCTAATCACTAGTTAACATTTATATATTTACAGGTTTTTAACGCAGCCAAAAAATTATTTGACGCAGACGGGTGTTCAGCAACTTCAATATTTACCAATAATCAGTAAATCAAGAAATAATAGACTGCAAAAAAAGTTTTGATAAAAAAAGGGGTGGTTTTTTCATATATTACTGTGAGCTTTTCTCGAAATTTCGACTTCTCATCAATAGACATTTTATGTTGCAATTATACAGGGTGGTCCAAGAAATTGGAACACTTTTAAACCGTCATAGCTTTTTGTCCTCGCACAATTTCGAAATTCTGTAAACGCAGATCGACTCAGTTTTTTATGACAATTTTTTTTGGTATATAAGGTCAAAACCACGATTTTCGCTTGGTCCCCCTGTTGTTTGGCTCCTGGTCTGTAGGTGGCCTTTGGATGGGTAAGGCCAAAACAACAGGGGGGACCAAGCGAAAATCGTGTTTTTCGCATTATATACCAAAAAAATTGTCATCAAAACTGAGTCGATCTGCGTTTACAGAATTTCGAAATCATGCGAGGACGAAAAGTTATGACGGTTTAAAAGTGTTCAAATTTATTGGACCACCCTGTACTATTCAAAAGTCAGTAGCAATTTTCACAAAATATTGTTTTTTTTAGTTTGTAGCAAAAACTTGCCAAATAAAAGAACAAAACTTTTTTTTCACAGATTATTTTTGTCACAATTTTTTTTGTTTTGCCTGTTTCTCTTGAAAGTTTCGTTTTTCTGTGACTATCACTATCAGGTAGCCCTGCGATACTAGTTTTTAACCGGATATCACATCTTCGCAAAATATAGCACAAAGGGGTGAAAGTATGAAACAAATTGTTCTTCCGACTTGCTCCATACTTTTACCTTTTTTGTGCTATATTTTGCAGAGATGTTGCAATCAATAATTCCTTGTTAAAAACTAGAATCGCAGAGCTATGTGATATTACTATCACTTTAAAAAAGGTACAGAAAATTCAAGAAAAGGAGGCGAAACTAGTAGCTGTAGAAAAAATGAGTGAATCTGTGACAACAAAAAAGATTGCCCCAAATAAGATCGAAAAAAATGTCAATATTCATCAATTTTTGTTATTTTTGTTTTTCGCAATAATTTGGCAACTTTCAGTTATAAACTGAAAAAAAGGAACATACCTCATTTTGTGAAGTATCTTGTTGTATTTCAATTGGTATACCGTATATTTTTTTTAAAAAGAAAGCCCATGGCCATTTCTTGGGTGCTCAACCGAAACCGAGAAATAAGAATCGGTAAAGCTCGCGATACTTGATACAATTGGAAAAATATCAAGTTGAGGAATAAGTTCGCGGGTTGGTTTGTTATGAAAAAATTGGAATTTTGCCTCTGCAATGTTTCTCGGTCCATCTAAATTTGACTAAGGCGAATCTCCGCACACACATCCGCTCACCATTTTCGTTATTTTAACTGGTCAAAAGTGTTAAGCAATACGACAACATCTTGGCACTATGTTGTAGCGTAGATTAAATCTACAAAACCCATATTACACAATTTTTTAAAGAAATTTGAGTGTTGAGATATGGCCTTATAAAAAAGATCAAGAATAACCAAAAAGCCAATTTCCACTAACTTTTCGAATTTCAATCTTTTTTTAAAGAAATTGATCTTTTTCAAACAGTCATATCTCAACACTCAAATTTTTAAAAAAATTTCTGTAAAATGGGTTTTCTAGTTTTGGATCTGCGTTGCAACATAGTGCCAAGATGTTGTCGCATTGCTTAACACTTTTAACCAATTAAAATGACGAAATTGGTGAGCAGAGGTGATTGCGGAGATTTGCCTTAGTTAAATTTAGATGTACTACATTGCAGAGATAAAATTCCAAATTTTTTTATGAGGTGCGATAGTGATAAAGAATTTACCCTTACCTTTACCCTTACCTCTACCCTTAGTGATAAAGAGTTTTTACCCTTACCTTTACCTCTACCTTTTACCCTTACCTTTACCCTTACCTCTACCCTTAGTGATAAAGAGGTTTTACCCTTACCTTTACCTCTACCTTTTACCCTTACCTTTACCCTTACCTCTACCCTTAGTGATAAAAGCTATAGGTTAAGGTAAGGGTAGAGGTAAAGGTAAAAAACAACAGGGGGGACCAAGGCAAATTTTTACCATGGGTGGTAGCAGGGTAAAAATTTTACCCTCATCTCGATTTCAAAAATGTTTGTCTTGTAAATCATTTGAAAGTCAATTTTTTGTCGCCGAACACGATTTTAACGTCCATTTTTTACTGTTGTGTGCTCTTTGTTGAAATTTTCTCGCATAGTGAATCTTGCACTGCTTCATATTCTATCGTTGTTATCTTTAGTTCTCGCAATGTTCACGTCGGATATGTGCAAGCGTCTGGTGGAGTTGGTAGCCGAGCATCAAGATGATCTCTTTCCGAACAGCCGCAAAAAGGATTCAGCCGCTGGTCAGAACGCCACTTGGAAGATTGTCGCCGACACGCTCAATACTGAATTTCCAGATCAAAAACATGAGAAATTCAGTTGTCAGTCGTTATTTTGGGGGGTGAATAGTGCTGTTTATTGTTGAAGATTCGAATAAATTCGAATAAGGGTAAAGGTAGGGGCAAAAGGTGCAGGTAAGGGTGAAGGTAGAGGTAGGGGTAAAAGGTAGAGGTAAGGGTAAAGGTAGATGTAAAGGTAAAGATAGAGGTAAGGGTAAAAGATAGAGGTAAAGGTAAAGGTAGAGGTAGGGGTAAAAGGCAGAGGTAAGGGTATTCTTTATCACTACCGCCCAAGAAAGCAAAGTTTTTGAATGGAGAAAAAAGTGAATTATTCCTCAACCTACTAGGTAAAAAAGTATTTGCTCTGCCCCAAAATATATGTTTCTGAAATGGAGCGTCTATTAGAAAGTGGGCTTTTATTAGAAATTATACGGTACAACGTTTTTATAATAGTAGTCAAAACTTTGAAAAGTAAAAAATCCTGCAATTTTTTTAAACTCATTAAGTAACCTATTTTTTTTGAAAGTATGCTCTACTTTTGTAAAGAACTACTGTACATGGAATTTACTTTGCAGAAAAAATTCCAGTGAAAATTTATTTTTACTCGCAGATAATAAACAGACATTTTTTGACTCACACATTTTCTTTCCTTTCTTCCTTTCCTCATTTTGAAGATTAATTTATTAGCGGCAGCGGGAGTATGAAGGGAAAAAATGTATGTACTATTACTTTAGAGAGCAGCGCCCTTTTGTGCACTTTAGCTCAAAAGTGCTTTAATATGCGAGTTCTCTCCGCCAATAGGGCAATTGCTAAGCCAATAGAGCAATTCTTTCGCCGTACTTTTAGTAAAAGAGCAAAGAAGTACATATGAAAGTGATGAGAAGGAAATTTGTGAGAAGGACAGCTGTTATAAAGTATGATTATGATTCATAAAAAGTCTAGCTGACATATAACTTTTTTATCTAGATTAATTCTATAACTTCAAATGCTAATAACCGTATTATATTTGTTCATTACTTTTGCTGAAAGTGAGGACTGGATACATTTTAGAATGCCGCAGAAGCTAAAAAACAACGAGCGAAAAATACAAAATTGACAAAAAAATTGAGGAAGCCAAAAATATTTCGAAGAGAATTAAGCCATTGGTCGAAGGTTTCAATCAAAGCTAAGAAAGACGCTAAGAAAATAATTGAAAAAAATTATCTTTTTCTTCTGATAAAAAAATATATTCCTACAAAAACAAATTCAAATACAGTCGACTCTCGATACAACGGACCCCCGAAAAGTTCGTTCCCGCCTAGGGTCTGACACTTTTTTAAGCCCGCTTTTGAAGCCTTTTGCCAGTTGTCTTTGGCTGGAGTAGTCCAAAACTTTGCAAGGATTCCGATTTTCCAATCGATTCTGAAAATTGCAGTAGTTTTGCCGAAAAGACCCGTGCCTCTCGATATAACGGACACCTTTTTTGAAAAAGGTGTTAGTTATATCGAGAGGCACACTATTGCAATCTTCAGAATCGATTGGTAAAATCGGAATCCTTGCGATGTTTTGGACTACACCAGCCAAAGACAACTGGCAAAAGGCTTCAAAAAGCGGGCTAAAAAAGCGAACTTTTCGGGGGTCCGTTGTATCGAGAGTCGACTGTATTCGAAATCGCCATTTTCATCAACGGTTATAAGTTTCAAGCGCCGGAATTAAAGCTTTTGACGTAAAATCTCACAATTTATTAAAAATTGATAGCCTTAAATAAAGCGCAAACATTTTAATAAAGCACAGATTAGAACCTTGGCTTAGGCGGATGCTAGGACATCTTACTTTAGGGTAAACCTAAACACGTGTTTCTTTTCGTGTTTGGGCTCTTAGAAGATTTAAATTTTTAAAGATCGGAGATACTACCATAGCGAGGCGCCCGTACGCCGTCCCCGTCCCTCACTCACTCCAATATTTCCACTCTCACTATCACTCTCACTTGCTTATTTTTTTATTCTGAGTGAGGACAGAGTGAGAATTGCATTCTTCTGCCTAAGGCCAAAATTAACACAGTTTTATTTAAATTAGAGCAATGCGTATAGAGTCGAACCTTGATATAACGACCAGGGCTGTGCAGCTCAAAAACAAACCTCCACGTCAACATCCGAACTTCCACCCCCAAAAATTTGACCGCTTCCACCTCCGCTTCCACTTCCAACATCCGGAGGTGGATGTTTACCCAAACATCCACTTCCATACCCAAAAAAAGTTGAACCTCCACGTCCGACATCCACCTCCAGCGAAATTTTTTTTAACCTTCACGTCAACATCCAACATCCGGAATTTTTTCGACATCCACCTCCATTAACCTTCACGTAATTTGATGATAATACTTTATTCATCTGTAACTGACTATCAAGTCTGCCAAACCACGATAGGTTTTCTTCAATCACTGAAATGAGAAGTTTCGTAATTAAACAAAATGCCGAGAAATTAAAAAAGGCGGGAGTTTCATTTTTAAATTTTTGACACATCTCAACGGAGATGGGTTGGAGGTTCGGATGTTCAAATTTTCGCCACCTCCACTTCCACCTCCGACCTCCGGAGGCGGATGTTTATTCAAACATCCACCTCCGCACCAAAAAAATTGAACCTCCGCGTCCACCTCCGAACATCCGGCCTGGAGGTGGAGGTCAAACATCCACCTCCGGATGTAACTTCCGGATGTTTGCACAGCCTTGATAACGACACA
This sequence comes from Ditylenchus weischeri, assembly GCA_029231635.1. Lineage (NCBI taxonomy): Eukaryota > Metazoa > Nematoda > Chromadorea > Rhabditida > Anguinidae > Ditylenchus > Ditylenchus weischeri. The sequence continues at coordinate 26,655 of JAMRYI010000384.1, forward strand.
TCGATATAACGACATCCTTAAGCCGGTCTCTTGGGGTGTCGTTATATCGAGGTTCGACTGTACCCGAATGCAAAAAGAGAATAATAAAACTTATTAATCGAACACATTTTTTTATTAAAAACAACTTGATCATGCAATCCGCCTAAGTAGTTGTCATTATTGACCATAACTATTATAGCAAGCATGATTAGTTATAGTTTCGGCCTAACACAGATACAGACGACTCTCGATATAACGCGACCGCTCGTATCATTTGGTATAATTTCGAGGTCGCGTTATATATAGAGTCGAGATATATCGGCTTGACGTTACATCGAAAGTTGACTCTAGAATTCAACTAATTGACAAGCACCCACTGGAAGAATGTGTCAGCTCAGTTGAACGCCCAGATACTTGTATACATTGATTCTAAAAACGTTTAATGGTTATGGCGCTTGCTGGGTTCGGGGCCCCCACCCTAAATTTCTTGTTCCCGTCTGTCTGGTTCACGAAGAGTATCAACATCTGACAGTCAATCATTCAGAGAATTTCGTCGATTTGGTAAGAGGTGCTCATACGCAAGCAATTGAGTCAGTCTGGCAGAAATATAAGGCTCGACATAAGAATGAATTCGGAACAGCCAGAACTCTGTTTTTGTCATACGTATCTGATTTTGTGTGCATAACAGAATTCAATGGTCCAGACATATTTTTTCACTTGAGGGGTCAAATATCAGAGATGTATGGGTGCTACCGGAGAATCCGGTCCCATTTTTGCCTTGGTCCCCCCTGTTGTTTTTTTTCCTTCGTCCCCCCTTTTTTTTGCCCTGCTTCCCTGTTATTGTTTTGGATTGTCTAAAACCTACCCTATCGCAAAAAGGGGACCAAGGCAAAAAGGGGGGACCATAGAAAAAAAACAACAGGGGGGACCAAGGCAAAAATGGGACCGGATTCTCCGGTAGAACCGATGTATGTTCGTAAATGAAAAATAAATAAAAAATCTGTGTTTCGAGAAGGTTGAAAAAAAAATTAGGTTGGGGGCTCCAACCCAACAAGTGCCGTGGTTATCAATAAAAATGCCAACGCCTTTATTAAATTGAATTTTGAAAAAAAAAATTGATTTTGTTAATTCTCACTCACAGTGAGAATCTCACTGAGCTCACTCACTCTCATTTTTTTTCACTCTCACTGCCCCAAAATATTTTCATTCTCACTCCCACTCACAGACCGAAAATCAGAGTGAGTGCAAACAGTGGTGTATGCATGTGTATATCACAGTTTCTATATACGGTGGGCTCTATAAAGTAAACAATGTTCAAAATTTATAACTTTTTCTTATATTTGACCAAAATTAAGTCAGAAATAGATTCCCTAAAAAACCATCTGGCCTTCAAGAGTTGAATTCAATTTTTTTTTGGAAAAAGCTTTAATTTATAAATCGGAAATTGTTTAGAAACGTTTCTATTGCAATTTTCAGAATCGATTGGTAAAATCGGAATCATTGCGATGTTTTGGACTACACCAGCCAAAGACAATTGGCAGAAGGCTTCAAAAATCGAGCTAAAAAAAGTCAAACCTTAGGCGGGAACGAACTTTTTAGGGGTTCGTTGTATCGAGAGTCGACAGTATTTATATTGCTTATCTAATTTTTAATTCTGCACAAGTTTGTTTGGCATCGCAAGACCGAGTTGTCGACAAATTATGGCTCTACAACAGGGCTCCCAAATGGGCTGATTAATCAGAAAAGGGTTGATTCTGAAAAAATGTCGATTTGTCTGATTTCTGTGTAAAATACAAGTAAAGTCAAATCTGGATATAAGAGCACCCAGACCAAGGTGCTCTTATATTGTGTTGCTCTTATTTAAAGGTTTAACTGCCAAAAAACGAGTAAAATTTTTAAAATCTCGCCAAAATTTTGCTATGACAAATTGCTAATCGCGGACGTCTACCGTTTGGTCCCTGTGGGTTTGGCTAAGAATAGTATTTCGGCTTTATTGTAAAGTCAGGTCCATTTTCGTCTGACTAAAAAATTTTCCCCAAATATATCATTTTGTAGCACTGGATCTCCTATTCAAATCAGTGTATATACTTTTATTGAGTTGTCGCATAAGTTCGTAGCGTTTTTTTAAACAAGCGTTTAAGGTCAGTTAGCATGGACACTAAGTGATATGTTATATACCATTTTGTAGCTCATTCTCTCTTCTTCAAAACAAGCTATCACATGTACAAATTCAATATAATTTATTGTCCAAAAACAACAATACAAGTCAATCAATAATATATTCTCCTTCACTGTTTACGACTTCCTCCCATCTTTCTGGCAATTTGAATATCCCGCGTTGGCTTGGCTCAAAAGATGTGGCACCCAGACTCCTAGCTTCTGCACTTTTCCCATAGAGATCAGATGACGGGCGACTGTAGCGTGGTTGCAATTCATCTGTTCGGCCAGTTCCCGTGTCGTCCGATGCGAATCCTCGTTAAGCAAAGCAGTGAGACGATCTTCATCAAATTCGATTGTTCGACCAGATCGTGGGGTGTCATCCAAATCAAAATTCCCATCCTTAAAACGTGCGAACCATTTCGAGCAGTGGAATCCCCAATAGAATCTTCTCCGTAGACGCTACGAATGCTTCTTGCAATCTCAGCAGCCTTGGTTTCTTGATTGAAAGCAAAAAGAAGAACATGTCGGAAATGCACATTTTTCTCAACTTCACACTCCATTGTTTAAGCCTAAAAATAGAACTTTTTATAGGAGCACGGCAAAACAAAAAAAAACTATCGGATAGACGAAAATGAGAGCTACTAAATGGTATATCAAACGGCATTTTATCGTAACTTATCAGTGATAAAATTTCTTATTAAAAAAACGCTACAAACTTATGCGACAACCCAATAAATTCAATATTAATTTTTTTTATTTCCAAAAAGGGACAGCACAAAAATCTTGCAGGGCATTTTTTAAATAAGACTTTTCTAAATACTATAAAATGCATTTTTTGAGAAAAATTGTGAAAAACTTTGTGAAATTAATCGAAATAAAAAATTTCAGTACGAATGATCTGTCGTTGCAACAAAAAATCTGATTTTCAATCCCAAAATCGGATTTTTTGTGAGATATGTCTTATTTTTGAAATTTTGAGTCGGGAGTCCTGCTTTAGAATCACATTTGAAAAAAAAAGCTTGGTATAATAATAATAAGACCATCTCCTTAACAGCTTTCGGCCCTGCTTTAAAGATATGTGTAAGAAGTCTTTTATTTAAAAATTTCGAGATCACAACCCTAAAATAGCATATTTAAAACATTAAACCAATAAAAAAATGACTTCAAATCAGACTACTGAATAGTTGTTGACAGTGGAGTGGCATGTATTCTATTAGAGCTTTTCAAAACATTCAGATTTTTTATAAAAGGCAATCTTTTTTTGACTATATCACTTAATCCAATTAAAATAATTGGTTCCATACCAATCACACTAACAATTAAAAAATTTGTTATTATGTAATTGTAGGGAACAGGAATTGCAACAAAATCCAGCATTTGAAGTAAAAAATCAGGCAAAAATAGAATAAAACATCGTAGAAACATTCGACATCTATTAATAAGTATCTTTCTGGCATGCTGACTGTCTACTAGATTGCCTGAAAATTTTTTTTCAATTTTTTACCTTCCTAATCTTGTCAGTGCCTGTGTATCAGCTAAATTATACCCCGGACTGTTTGGCCCGATTGGTTGTTATTCGGAACGTAAGCCCAACTTTTTAGATAATTTAGAAAATTAGACAACTTTCCAATCTTTATACAATAACTGGTGGAAGAAAAGTGCTTGGCGGGTTTTGAGGCTAACTATTTTTAATGAAAATTTTATCTAAAAAATTATCCAAATATATAGGGTTGTAGCGCGAACGCTCCTCTTTCAGATGACATATAACTGTATAAATCTATTCCACAAAATGACCACCATTAGCAGCAATACATTTACGCAACCGTTTAGGGACATCACATTTTGATATTACTCTGAAATTGCATTCCATTCTCTGACCAATGATGCTTTCAAGTTTGCGATTGAGAAGTGTGGAGCAGTGCAAGCTTTTGACTGGAGGTAGGGCCAAAAAGTAGTCCATGACATTCCAATTAGGGGAAAGTGCCCCATTCCAGTTGGTTCCTCCAATGTGGGTCCACTTTGATGAAGTCTTTTTGCCCTTTATTTCTTTGTCCCATTCTACCAATATAATGTTACTGCATATGAATAATGTTATATGTCATCTGAAAGAGGAGCGTTCGCGCTACAACCCTATATATTTGGATAATTTTTTAGATAAAATTTTCATTAAAAATAGTTAGCCTCAAAACCCGCCAAGGACTTTTCTTCCACCAGTTAGCAATCACGAATTCTGGAAAATCATCTGTTCTAACAAAGTTGAGGGTAGTGGAGAGTTAGTATTCAACCAAACCCTGAACGACCATCCATTCTTTTAACACACATTGTTTTCTGGAATTTTTTAAAAGTCTTTTATTGCTTTCGTGTAAATATCAAAAATATGGCACTTCTTTAGGGGACGCACTCACTTACCTTAGACATAATTCCGAGAAAGACTATTGATCAAAAATGCATTTAGAGAGTCTTTTTGCCCAGCTCCAGCAAGAAAAATATGATAAATCACCCAAAAATGTTCCTAAAATACCCCAAAAGGGCCACCTACTGCTGAGGGGTGGGAGGCAAAATTTTTTGACCAAATTCAAATTTTTTATTCAGAAAGTGTTTAGAAATGTTTCTCGTATCTTGTTGAGCAGAAAAAATGAGTTCGGGGGAAGTGATTTTGGGTCACTTTTTAAAAAATCCGGGTATGGGGGAGGGGGAACTAAAGAAGTGCCAAAAATATAAGCATTTTTTCTCTAAGATTTATAAAACACCCACAAAAAAATTCGGATGTTTACAAAGTTGGCCCTAGGGAACTCCACCACTATACTCACAGCCATTTTGTTTTATTACAACGCAAAAAAATCTTGAGAAAATTGAAAAAACTTACGTTTATTCCAGATGTCTAGAATTAATTTTGCTAATGTAAGCAAGTATACGAAGAGGCCGCAATATTTTAGTATGAAGAAAAATTTGTGGTTCATAAACATTTGGAAGACAGCTCCTTGCAAGTGTGGATCAAATGCATTATAATCTAAGATGGAAAATATTTGCACAGAATGGCCCAGAAAAGAGGCAGGATTGACGTCTAGCAAGAATACTGACCAAAAGGCGGTTGCAAAACCTAGAAGGTAGCAAAATATGGCTGTAGATATGGTAAATCTAAATTAGGCAAAATGCGTTTTTACTACATTCTATTGAGTTCAAGAAATAAAATAGTTTTTAATCTAAAGTCGAGTCCCGACATCCCAATACATTCAAACCTTGGTAATACGGCACCACTCGGGACCTTTTACAACGAGCCAGGTTATCGGAGTGCCGGCTTATTGAAGTTTGACTGTATGGAAGAGCTCGCTGATGTTCTGGCTGGATTTTATCGAAGTAGCAATAAAGGCAGAAATTCGTTATCTGTGTTGTGCCCAAAAACGTGTTTTGACCACTTTTTCAGTCGTTTTAGCATGATTAAAGTGTAGAAAAAGAGTTTTTAGGTGGGGCTCGATAATTTAAAAAATTTTTTTACCGAAAATTGACTTTTTGACCTAAATTTTCATTTATTCACAGGGCAATCAAATTAAGAACCAAGTTTTCTAAAACAAGCAATAAAAAAAATGTGAGAGCAAAACTTGTCCGACCGAAAACACTGCAACGTAGAAAAACTAGAAAAATGAAAATTTTGGTCAAAAAGTCAATTTTCGGTCAAAAAAGTTTTTTTTTAAAAATTATCGAGCCCCACCTAAAAACTCTTTTTCTACACTTTAATCATACTAAAACGACTGAAAAAGTGGTCAAAACACGTTTTTGGGCACATACTGGCCTACCCTTGCCTAAGGCTCTCTAATAAAAAAATATATATTTGTAAACACTTCTTGTACAAATAAGGCAGGTTGGGCAGGAGTACACTATAATGGCGCGCTTACAATGGTTATGTGAGATGCGAAGTCGAGGTAATACGGTGTCTAGATCTCGCGTTTTTCACTGAAAAATGCCAAATCTTTTGATACAGATGACCTATGTCTACTTTTTGGTTTTAGGTATAAGTCATCTATACCAGATTTGGCATTTTTCAATAAAAAACGCGAGATCTAGACACCGTTTTATCTCGACCTCGCACCTCACACCTCCATTGTAAGCGTTCTATAAGGCCGTCTCTCAAACACTCTCCAATGATGTTTGTCAATGTTTTAGCACTTAAAAAAAAACACATTTTTAGGCAAGGTCGAGAATTTTACAAAACCTTTTTGATTAAAATTAGACTTTTTGCCTTGAGTGACCATGGTTTTGAGAGTACGGAAGAGCAGACTGATTGGAGTTGAGATTTCTTCCTCTCCTCATTCCTCTTCCTCTGAGGAACATTTTTTCCTTCCTCATTTCTCTGAATTTTCCTCATACGCTTTTCAGAATGAGCGAAGGTACAACTAACTCCACACTCGGCGATGGAAAGGTCTCAAAAAGTGGTTTGTTCGACTACTTCAAGGACACAACCACAAGGACTTCTACTTCGACGCAATCCACTCCCAGCGGACACCCATGGACGAGAGGAGGAGGCAAGCCTAGATGACTCCGATGAACAAGTCGGCAATGATATTGATGATCTACTAGGGCCTCCACCGCCAAAGAAGTCGAAGAACTCCTCCACCCTATCCAAGGAAGTTGAACTCTACATGTCGATGATAATAAGGACTCAGACGAAGATGCCAGCTTTGGAGTTTTGGGAGGCAAACCGCTTTGAGGTAACAAGCTTATTCTCTCCTGAACATTATTCAATAGTATTTCAGTTTCCACGCATATACAAACTGGCCATGAGTGTATCTCCAATCCCTGCTGCTTCGTCGTCGTCTGAAAGGGTCTTCTCCAATTTGATGTTCCACGTCAAGGGTCACAAGGGAAATAGCAAGCCAAAGTTGATTTTGATTTATTGTTGATTTATTTTGATATCCACTGTTGAACGGATAAAATGTATTCGAGGAAACCTGGATTTTATCGGCTGAAGGCTGAGTTCCTCAGTTTTGAGGAAAATTTTTGTCTTCCTCGTCGTCTTAAAAAATTTTCCTCTCCTCTTCCTCTTCCTCATCGCTCCAAAAAAGTTTTTCTCTTCCTCGTTCCTCTTCCTCTGAGGAGAGGAAGAGGAGAGGACTGAGGATGAGGAAGTCACAACACTGGTATCCAGGTACTTTTCTTTAGGTTGAATGACATTGGTCCCACAAGGGAAAAAATCAAATTTTAGAAAAAACTTTTACAAAAAAGTGTCGACCACCGCTCAAAAAATGTTTCTACTTTCCAACTAAAAAAAATTCTTGATGGGTTAGAGATGCGCGCACTCACTTACATGATTCCGAGCAAGACTCTTGATCATAAAATGCATATAGAGGCTCTTTTTGCCTAACTCCGGTTAAGAAAACGAGGTAGAATACCCTTATATAAGGTGGTTTACCTTGGTCCCCCAAGGCAAAACCTCCGATTTTGGTCAAAAAAATTTTTTTTGAAAAATCAATTTTTTATGTAGAAAAATGTCAGAAATTATTCTTTTTATCGTTTTAAGCATATAAAAATTACTTAGACGACGTTTGAACATGATTTTCAAAAAAGTAAAAAAGACATTTTTCCTGATACAAGATGAAATAATGAGAAGGCCATTTATTTAAATAATTAATTTAAAAAGCACCAACCTTTTCGTCCAAAAAGTAGTGAAGCTAAGTGGATTATAGCATGCATGTGCTCTATTAAGTGCAATAAGTATCATGTGCAAATAAGAAGGAAATGATAAAATTCTCAAAATAAATACAGAAAACTGCCCAGAAATTGGTACTTTGAAATTGGAAATAATTTCCAAAAACAGCCACATAAACTCTACAAGCTGTATTACATTGCATAGGCCCTAAAAAGTTGTAAATTTATTATTCATGGTCAATGAGGCAAAAATATTATTAAAAGAGAGTGCCTAAAGAATAGGGTTGTCACACAGTTAACTCAATTTAAAAAAAAAAATTGACCTTATTTCTTGTTTGGTTGCAGTATAGAATCCCCCACGCAGAGTGCTCGGATGGAGGAGATAACTTCATATTCGTGTTTCTCGACCCCGATATCATGAGAAAGCCGGCTGTTTTTTTAATTCTGAGAAAAAAATTTTCGAACCACAGGGGGGTATCATTGGTTTTTTAGTCAAAATTTGAAAAATTTAAATTGGCGCCTTTTAAATTTTAAAGGGATTAAGGGCTGTGTTGGGAAAATTTATAGCTTTAGATATTTTATGCAAATTAATGTCTAAATTTTCGTCTTTTTACCATGTTTTTCAACTGGGCCGTAGCAAAAAGAGACTCTATATGCATTTTTGATCTAGAGTACTTCTCGGAATCATGTCTAAGGCAAGTGAGTGCGCGCATCTCAACTCCAAGCTCCCAGGCCCCCTGCGCCCCCGAAGTGGGGCGTAGGGGGCTTGGTTGGTTAGAGATGCGCGCACTCACTTACCTTTGACATGATTCCGAGCAAGACTCTTGATCATACATGCATTAAAGACTCTTTTTTGCCGAGCTCCAGTGATGAAAACATGGTAGGATACCTTAAAATAAGATATTTTACCTTGGGGGACCAAGGCAGTTGGTCAACCTTCGATAACCAAATTTTTTTTTCAAAACATGTCTTTTTAGTACGGAAATTGTTTGGAAAGAACTTTTTTATCGGTTTTAGCGTATAAAAATTACTTAGGAGACGTCTGAACACTATTCACAGTTGACCAAAAAAGGCCCCGCCCCCCCCAACCAAGTAAACAAGTTCCAAGTTTACTTCCCTTTAGTAAACCACCTCCTAACCACATGCCTCCTCCCAAAATCAGTTATTTTTGCCTTTTGACCACTCGTGAGTAGGTTCAGAGCGATCCAGAACAGAAGAGACGTTGGTGTAGTGGCTCATATACTCATAACCGCGGTTGCTGGTTCCAATGGTTCCCCATGCGTGCACACTTTATTTTCACCCCATTGAAATTTTCACCCCATTCAGTAAGTTAGCTGACTTCTAAAGGGTAGGAATAATCGTCAATTCGTCCACGGTCAAGAATATCAGAATCCTGGGTAGGTACCCACTTCGAATGGTCGATCCTAAATTTGGGGAACTATTCTAAAAACCAACTTTTAATTTTTACTCACTTACTCACCGTTTTAGGCAAGATAGAACTATTTGTATGCCCAATCAGAATGATTACTCAAAGTTTGGGGTCGACCACCTTAAAGTGGGTATCTACTCAGGGTAGTGAAATTCTGGTTAGTCAAAACCAGAATTTCGGTCTTCACAAACCGTTTTCAGCACACAATTTTGGGTTGACTAGCAACGGATTCGTTTCCGTTTCTCGTCAGTGAAATGGAAAATTGACTGTTTCCGGAAATAAAGTACATGAAACTCAATCAAATGCTAGAGTTAGATGAAGAATAAATCGAATTGAGAGTGTAGTCATTTGGTACGCTGAAAACGAGAGTGAAAGGCAATTTTTCATGTTGCATACACACTGAAATTGAGAGTGAGAGTGCGAGGGAAAGTAAGAGTATAGGTTGTCATTGATTTTCAAAATTTGCCCTTATTTGTTATTTTATGCTATTTTTTTCTGAGCATCACCCCACGTTTGAAAGTTTAGAATGTTGGCTACCCATGGTACAAAAATTTCTTGGTTTAGTTCACAAAAATATATATGTTTTATTACAAACGCTTTCGAATTATTTCGAACTATTTCGAATTGAAAGTTCGAAAATAATTCGAAAGTGTTTGTAATAAAATATATACATTTTTGTGAACAGAACCAAGAAATTTTTATAACATTGGGTAGCCAACATTCTAGGCCTTCAAACGTGGGGTGACCTGCTCAAAATTTTGGAGAAAAAATAGCATAAAAATAACAAATAAGGGCAATTTTTTTTTGAAAAATCGAGTTAACTGTGTAACAACCCTATAAGAGTAGTAATGAATTGGATACGTGGCTTGAAAAACCGGACCAAAAATAGGATCGATTTTCGGACCTCTTGTTTTATGCAACTGGGCACAGATAGGTGCTTTATATATCCAGAATCTCGGTGCTCATGTCTCGGTTGTAGTTTTATAAAATCAGTCTTTTATGCTGAAATTAAGCATAAGAAGTTTTGATTTAACCTGAAAAAGTCTTTGCTTAAGTCTTAAGCCCCGCAAAGTTTAGCATTCTAGTCCGCAAGAATAAATTATAAAGTTTAGCATAGAATTACATTAAGGCCATTTTTGGTTCGCCGGTCCTGCAACGCAAAATTTTTGGTAAAATAAGTCAGTCCGCAACATTTCGCAACATGTACCAATTAAAACGGTTTTTTTTTCCAAACCCGGTTTTTTTAAATCTTGGTCGGTTAACCGGTCTGTACTAGGGCTGATCGTTTTGGTATTTGCGGCTGTGCGGCTGCGGCTTTTTGCACAAAAGCAAGTGCGGCTACGGCTATTTTCCAAAAATGAATGCCGAATAGCCGCACGGCTATGCGGCTATTGATCTGCATTACTAAAATTTTAGTTTTCATAAAAAGAAAAGAATTAAACCTCTACACTCAACAAAGACAGAGCACATCAATACGAGAACGCAATAACAGGCAAGGCTCCGTGAAGAAACATAAGCTTTTCGGCATTTTCCGGAGATGAACTGGATCTCTTATAATCATAGACATCCCGAGCCAGAGAGAATATTTGCTCGCTCGCAACACTTGTAGCCGGTGCGGTCAGATAACGATGAGCCAGGAGCGAAAGCAACGCGAGTGATTTCTGATTCACCGAAAAGAGCATGTTTAGAGTAAAATAAGCGCAATTTTTAAAGCTTTTACAGTGCGGCTAGAGACCGATTGCGGCTGCGGATTGCAGCTATTTTAAAAATGTTGCTGCGGCTATGCGGCTGCGTCTATTTCCTAAAAATTGGTGCGGCTAGCCGCATTGCGCCTGCGGCTAGCCGCTAGCCGCGATTAGCCCTAGTCTGTACCCAGTTTTGAACCATGATTTTGCTAAACTTATTTTCGGTTTTTTTGGTTTTTCAGAACGCCCTTTTCGGTCAACAATTCCCAAGTTAGCATTGCATTGAGGCCATTTTAAGTATTTTGGTCTCACAAGGCAAACCTTAAATTTTGGTAAACCTTTTTTTTGACCAAATTTTTTTTATTGAAATTTGCACGCAGGGTTGAGTTCGTCTTGAAAATTAAACCTACATGACTGAAAAACAACAAAAATATGTGACTCTCTTTTGAAGCTTGATATACGGCTACTAAGGAATACAAGTAAAATACAGCGACTAAAAAAGCGAATAGAAATAAAGAAAAGCCAATAGTGATTCTCTCTGCGCCATTTTCCATTCTGAATTGAAAAAAAAACTTTAAATTAAAGATTAAGGAGTGCTTGAAACAGAGACCTTCCACTAACTTGAGCCGAGAACACCCCCTTCTGATAAAAAGAAAATTAATTTGAATTTCGACGATAAAAAACAATCAAATGACTAGAGCTGGGAACAAACAATATATTGGTATTGGAATGTTGGTTAGTGTTTTCTAATCTTATTTTATATAGTATTTGGCATGGGTGGGTGGGTGGTTAACGCTTTTTTACTTCGAAGGCCAGAACGGGTCGTAGATAGCGAAATCACTTTTGTCGCTAATACCATCGTGTTCCCCAGAATGTCAGCTTTCGTTTTAAAAAAAGAACAGGCGAAAAAATGAGTTCTAATAGGGGATATACCTATTTTTATGAATGAAGTCATAGCCCCTCATTGAAATTTCGAAATACTATAGAGGCGCCGATAGGCGCCTGTGGTCCCTTGTATTAGGGTATTGGTTTTGACAAAGATTTTGGGTGCTAAATTATTAAAACTGCTTCTAGCAAAAATTTCACAGTTTACTCATATTTCCTCATTTTTTTGCATAGTGGATGATATTAAACAAATTTTATGAATTATTTCTCATCGATTCACTTAAAATGTCTTACTTAAAATAAAAAAACTTAACGAAAAGACTTCCATACGCAAAATATTTTCGTGAGCATGAAACTAGTGTCAGAAGTTCTGACTCAGAAGTGATTTTTTTGACAGATATCAACAAAATAGAGTTTTCTCTGCCACAGTTCTGCAACAACATAACAAAATGGGCCCTATTCCTGAATGGGAAGGTTTTTTTGCCTTGGTTCCCCTGTTGTTTTTTGTAATTTTTTTGGGCTTAGGCTTAAGCAAGGCTGGACCAGCGTGTGTAAGGATGGACTCAACAATATCTTAGACTCATTGCCTAACCATTGCCTAAGCCTAGAGCTTAAAAATTACAATAAATTACTGTATTTCCTCTAATAGAGCCCCCGGGGGCTTTATTTTTTGGATGCCCAAAAATCGGAAAATTTGGAATTCGATCTCGAGATTTTTGGGTGCTCAACTAAAATCTGAAAAATGCAATCGGTAGAGCTCGTGGGAGTTAAGAAAACGCGTAAAACAGCTTTGCAAAAAATTGACTCTGGTCTGAGATATAGGTCCTCAAAGTTAGGGGGCTCTATTAGAGGGGGCTCTATTAGAGGAAATACGGTAGCATAAGTCATCAAGGCGAAAAAAACTGCACCACCCCATTGAGGGATAGGGCCACAACATTTATTTAAAGTTATTTCTCCCACATTCAACAGCTACTGCAATGACATTTTGTGTATGCTGTAATAAATGATTATGCCCAGAGGAAAAAGTTGCTGGCTGCAATTAAATCATCTCTTTTGGATTATAGACTATGTCGCCAGCTGAAGGAAAAGTTCCAAAAGCGGCTAAAACTAAAAAAACAACAATGCATAAACAAATGATCAAGCCAATTACCAGCACAAAAAATGTGATCATTGAAATAATCGAGAATGTTTTTGAAGGTTTACTAAAAACATGTATTGTATTGAGGGGTAAGTTCTGAGCGTTTTTCATTCATTAAATTTTTGCCCTAGTATAATATTTTGGTGGCGTAGTATTATATGCCATTTGGTAAAAGAAAGTCTCCTTTTTCATCTGGACCAATCAGTTGTTGCAATTTCACAATACAATATTGCTTCTTAACCTTAAACAATAGAGTTTCAAGTTAAAATTCAAGTCAAAAATTAAACTGGTACCAAGTTTTATCGAGAACTTAGCGCTTTAGCATTGTTGTAGCGCAGTTCAAGAGCTACAAACTTATTTCTGAGAATAATTTTTTAAAAATCTGTTACGACATGACCCTTTAGAAAAAAAAATAAGTTTTTTAAAAATGAATAAAATCCAAATTTTTAAATTTTTTTAACTTGAAATTCCGTTGTTTAAAGGACCATGAAACTTGATAAGAACAGCAATTTGTGAAATACCGCCATAATTTGGTCAATAATTTTTTTGAATTATTTTTTGTGTGCATTTAAATTTTGCATCTTACTTATTGGTCAATATAGAACAGTTTCTCGCTGTAGATAACTGTAGAGGAATGGAAGTAGCCTAACTGGTCCGATCTGGCAATGTCAAGCAACGTTGGGCTCGACTAGTGGATGGTTCAAAGTTTTGAACAAATTTTAAATGCAAACTTTTTTAATAATTCGAAAACATTATTGACCAAATTAGGATGGTCCGGCGCGAATTCAAATTTCGCAGATTGCTGTGCTTATCAAGTTTCATGGTCCTTTAAGGTTAAAAATCAATATTGTATTGTGAAATTGTAAAAACTGATTAGTGAAGATGAAGGAGGATTCTTTCTTCTACAAAATGGCATAAATACTAAGCCACAAATATTTCACATTAGGGCAAAATTTAATGAATGAAAAACGCTAAGAACTTTCCTAATAGAATAATAAAGCAGATACTCTGAATGCTAATTTTTAATAAGTCCCTTAAGGACAAATATCGTTTTTGATTATCATTGTTACTAGGGACAACAGGCGCCTATCGGCGCCTCTATCGTATTTTAATAATTTAATAAATATAAATCTATTACACCCCTTGATTAAACCCCACCCCGTAAGGCCTACCCTCATGCTGCCTATCCACCTCCTGCCTACTCTTGGCTACCCCCTCCTGGCTATCCTCCTCCTGGCTACCCCTCACCTCCCTACCACCCATACCAAGACCCCCGCCTATCTAAACCAACAGCTCACGCCCCCAAGCCTACCCCCTTCTAACCAACCCCTCTCCACCCTCCAAAATTGTTCTTGAACACAAAAATCCACCTTGAATCCAGGCTAAAATCCACTATCTCCAATTTGGAGGGAATTACAAATTTTTTTAGAGCCACCTCAATTTCACAGGTTTGTGCTTAAAAGAGAGCTAAGATGTTGAATTTTGGGGTTCCGAAAAGATATCCGACAAAAGTTTGCAAATAATAGCCGAAAATTAAGGTTGAACACAAAAGTGGCGACCCACACAGCCGATTCACCACCACTGGATACCATCACCTGGATACCACCATCTGGGTACCACTACCTGACTCAGGTAACCTGAGTACATATGATGCTTTTATTAACGTCTATTTTCACAAAAAAAGATGTATGCTACTACCAGGATTTGAACCTGTGACCACCAAAAACATGCCTTTGGCAGGTTTGCTTGGCTCTATTGACCAGGGCTTTAAAAAAATTTTTTTTGACATCCTACATCCACATCCGGCCAAAAAAATTTTTGACATCCACATCCGACATCCGACCCAAAATTTTTTGACATCCAACATCCACATCCACATCCGGCCAAAAAAATTTTTGACATCCACATCCGACATCCGACCCAAAATTTTTTGACATCCAACATCCACATCCACATCCGCCGGATGTGGATGTTTCGGATGTACACATCCACATCCGGATGTATCTTCCGGATGTTTTTAAAGCCCTGCTATTGACCAAAAATGCACCGTGCGTGAAGTCTGTGCGATAGCGCAAAAGATGCGTCTCGAAATTCTCTACCGAAACAACATATACATAGGTGGGTGGAAAGCGTTGCAAAACGCGATCAAAAAGCAAAAAATTAAAAAAAGCGTTACGGAGCTACATCTCCATAATACTAAATTTAGATAATAACTAGTGACAAATTTTTAATTTAAAAATTTTGATGCTGACTAACGCCCGCATTTTTGTGTAAATCTTTATTCAATTTTGGAAAGCTAGTTTTTTCTGGTATCAAAATAAATACCGGAAACAAAATATAAAAAAAAAGAACAATTTTTATTATTATTAAATTCAAACAAAACAAACTATAAAAGTTTTTTTTTGGTAAAAAACGTCAAATGTGTTTGTCAGACTCCTCCTACACAACCATAATTGTATTTTTCAGTAGACTCTTTTAAATGGAATACACAACACTATACTGTTTTAGTTGAACGTATTTTGCCAAAATTTCACAAGTCAAGTATTTAAAAAAAATTCAGTGTGAGAACATTTATAAATGTCAAGCTAATATTTATTTAAAAATATAGTGTGGACGAATCTAAAGTGATTTTTATAAACCGAAAAGTCAAAAAGTTCCGTTTATTTTGGTGCATCAAACCAAAAAGGGTATCTGGATATCTTTATAATTACCAAAAAAGATGGAATTTGAACATAGTTTTGTTAGCTGGGGCCTACCGCATAAAAAACTCTGATATGCATATTGTTTTTATGCATCCAGAGTCACTTTCGTGTTCAAGATAGGAGTGCGCGTATCTCTAACCCATCAGCCCCTGCGCCCGCAAAAGGGCGCAGGGGCTTGATGGGTTAGAGATACGCGCACTCACTTACCTTAGACATGATTCCGAGAAA
Source organism: Ditylenchus weischeri (assembly GCA_029231635.1). NCBI lineage: Eukaryota > Metazoa > Nematoda > Chromadorea > Rhabditida > Anguinidae > Ditylenchus > Ditylenchus weischeri. The sequence continues at coordinate 42,504 of JAMRYI010000384.1, forward strand.
GATTCTTAATCTTACATGCATTAAAGAATCTTTTTGCACAGCTCGAGTGATCAAAAAGTGGTAGGATACCATAATAAAAGATATTTCACCTTGGAAAACCAAGGCAAATGGTCAACCTACGGTAACTGAAATTTTTTTGAGAACCCAATTTTTTAGTACGGAAAACGTTGGAAAACAACTTTTTTATCGTTTTTAGCGTATAAAAATTACTCAGGAGACGTCTAAAAACTATTCACAGTTAACCAAAAAAGGGCTCTCCAAGTAAACAAGTATCAAATTTCATTAAACTAACAACAAAATATTTTCAAATATAATTTTTTCGTCATCCTCTGCGTTGAACATCTTAACCGTTTGTTGCTGCAGAATCGAATGAGAGATGCGTTTCTTCTCCGCCCGTTATTTCCTCACCCAGACTGCCAATTGTTCATCAAGATTTTTAAAGATAAGCGGACGACCTCCTTCTCACAGCTTCTTCTTGAGCCTGAAAGTTTTCAATAAACCAACAATGAAAGTAATGAAAACTAACTTGATTTGATGGAGCTTTGCATCTTGTCTGACCCAATCCTGCACGCAGCTCCGACTAATTCCGAACTTGATGCTCGCGCTGTGCTTTGAGATATCCTTGGCATGCTTGACGATCTTGAGCTTGAATTCTGTAGAGTAAGACTTGAACTTCTGCGACGGCTTAATTTCCTCATTCTCGCTTTCTGATCCGCTTTCGTAGTTAGCGATGAGATCCATGTTGCTAAAAAGCAGTGTATAGAAAACAATTAAAAGACATTGGAAGTGACAGCAAAAAATTTTGGGCCGCCTTATTAGAGTGGGCCGCCTTATTTTTCAACCTCCCTCTAGGGGGCCGCCTTATTAGAGGAAATACGGTATGTAATATATAAATATACCAAATATGCTTCATTTACTCTTCGAGAAAGGTAAAGAAAGAAGAGAGAAAGGGCTGCAAAACCTATTCTTTACATTTTTGCCAGATTATGATTTGAAAAAAGTTAAGGCGATGTTTTTTAACACCAGTTGCTTTTAAAAAACTGAAAAATGATTTCTTAATTTAATGTGACATCTGTGTTAGCCATCATGAGTGTTTTTGCTGAATAAGCAAAAGTCTTACACAAGCAGATGTTAGCCGAAAGTTGCCGGACAGTGAGTGATGCTTTTCCACGCAGTGGATACATTTAACTGCTCTCGGAAAGATCACCGTAAAGTGTTGCTTCTTGAGGCACTTCGGGCACACGAGAAATTTAGTGATTCTGTTCTTCCTGGCATTTATTGATCCGTTCTTCTGACACTAATCTGGAAAGTGGATCTCTCCACATCTGAAGGAGCACGGATATTTGGCCGGATTCCTGGTGACCACTGCAGAAGGGTTCACTGCCAGAGCAATCGTGTTCTGAAACTCTAGCACAGCTGATTCACAGCCTTATTCGAACACAGCCTCTTTCTCGAAGACGTAGGTGTTTCTCGTTGCGTGACTCCTTTTTGTGCGTTTGTGAGAATGTGCGATGCAGGTGCGTTGCTCTCTGATGACATTGCCTAGTTAGATTCCATTCTAGTTAGATTATAGAGATTCCGTAGTCCACTCTTCGTTAGCGGCCGTGCGTTTGCAGAGTTCAATGAAAATGGTTATGCTGATTTTTTCTTCGATCGCCTGCAAAATCAATAGACTTTCAATTGGTTCGCTTAGCGCCTCCAGTTGGCGGCAGATTTGCTCGAAATCAAGGTAGAGGCGTTTGCTAGACATGAAGTTCTCTGCCGGCTGAAGTTGTGCAAGCGATGTTTGAAGGCTTCTGACCATGGCCTTTTTATCGCCATATTCTCGCTTTAGATGATCCACCGCGATTAATTAGTTGGCTCTCTTCAGCTCAATCACAGCTTTTGCATCGCCTTCCAGGTGACTGCGGAGAAAGGTCAGTTTTTAAATGAAATTCTTTCAGGTTGCCGTAAAGACCAGCGGGTCTCGGTTATCCGACACCCCTTTAAAAATCAGGTGTCGGATAACCGCGACCCGCGGGTCTTTACGGCAACCTGAAAGGATTTGGAAAAACGATAGGCAAAATCAGAATCCTTGCGATATTTGGGACTAGACTGGCGAATCACATTTGGCAAAACACTTCGAAAATAGAGCTAAAAAAAGTGTCGGACCCTAGGCGCGAACGAACTTGAAGGGGTGTCGGATAAACGAGACCCGACTGTAAAATGTTACTAACTCGGTTCCATCTTTCAACTCTCAAAAGAGAAATATAAATTTTATCATCTCGATTGTATTTATCTTGATATTAGTTAATAAATGAACAATAATAAGCAAATACCACAAACAACAGACTAGCTATTAACTTAATTTTCACAAGCATTTCTGTGTAAGAACGTGTGAAAGAGTCCAAAAAAAGTTTCTTTATCGAAAACTGTTTTCCACATAATAAATACAAAGATGATTTAATTACTAAAATAATAATTTCACAAAACTCTTTAAGAAGCAAGTAATTTCTTAGAAATTTCACTATTTTGTTCTATAATTCTAAGCAAAAAAGTTAAAAAAATTCCGACGTAGTATGTATGTGTTATGCAATATTCAAGGGCAGTTTGTAAAAACGCAAAAAAATTTATAGAGTCTTTTTTTTAAAAGTTTTTAGCGTAAGAAGTTACAGCAAACAATTTCATAAATTTGCTTTTTGCAAAAAAATGGAAAAGGCAAAAATCATTAATTAAAAGTATGCTGGTATATGAGCCTTGTAATTGCACAAAAAGAGGCAGACTTGGGCAGTTTGAATTAAAAAGTTTTTTTATGAGACAGGTGTGAATTAGATTAGTTTTTATATTTTAGTTCAATCTAAAAAAGTTAATTTTTGTCAAGTGTTTTATGTTGCACATGCTATAAAGCTTGTTCCATTTGCTCGAAAATTTTAAACCCTGAAATAAACCCTGAAAAACCCTGAAATGGTATATTTATACAAGTGTATACAACGAAAATATAAAAAAAATTTTTTTTACTATGAAATTGGTAAAAATTACTATTACGTTAGTTTGAAACATAATAAACTACAAAAATGGGTACTGGTGCGCATGGGTACTGGTACCCCAAAAACATGTACCACAAAAATGTGTCTAGAAAGATTTGTTTATTCAAATTTCCGCATTTACCGTATTCACTCTAATAAAAGAGCACCCTCTATTAAACAGGCACCCTCGAAGGGTGGTTGAAAAATAAACGGGCACCCTTTAATACACGGGCACCCTTTGATAAAAGGGCACCCTCGGAGGATTGGTTCAAAAAGTAGTTCAAAATGGAGCAAAAGGAGCAAACATAAAACGGCAAATTTGTTTGAAGCTAATATAAAAATACTGAGAAACAAGCACTTGGAAATCATGTTGCCAAAAAAATTGACACACTCAGAGAATGTTTCAAAATTTTTTCGATCGTTGAAAATTATAAGGGCACCCTCCAATAAACGGGCACCCTCGAGGACGGGGGGGGGGTGTTGAAAAATAAACGGGCATGCCCTTTTATTAGAGTGAATACGGTACATTAAGTTTTTATTTTAAAGTATGGTCGGTTAGAATGTCGTGTAATCTGTTTTAGAAAGCAAAAAAATCTTTCTAGACACATTTTTGTGGTACATGTTTTTGGGGTTCCATATTGCGCACCAGTTCACCAAATTGTAAAGCATAGCAAAGGCCTCCCAAAGTTTGGAAGGATAAGTATAAAAGAAGAGAATCAGGCAAAGACAACTAAAAGAGTTGTTAAAAGAGTTAGTCAGCAAAAGTCTGAGAGCAAACCTCCAATCATGAGAAGAGACAGCCTGAAAAAGAAGACCCTGTCTCGAAAGGGTGACTCCGCATTTCTAAATCCACAAAAACAGGCTCGGAATGGTCTGAAGTGTGCGATGGAGCTATATCACGTCATCGATGTCAAGGACTTACCATTTTGAGGTTGGCCAGACAATCAAGCAAGACATTCTCGAGTGTGTTAAGCGCTCAAAAGACTCGAAGGTGCCCACTCTTGGCATACTATGATGATGCGGTGGTTCCATCGTCAAAACAAACCTAGAGCTGTGGTAGAGTTTGTCAAAAATATTTGTGGACAAGACACAGTCAAGTTCGGGACGATACTACGAGCTCACAAGTGGCTTACTCGAGAAAAATGGTTGGGCAGATGATTTAGTTGACTCAGTAAATCTGTGGAGTCAGTGCTGCCAGCGAGCAAGAGAGACCATTTAGAAAGAGCCTTGGCAACGGCTGAGATTTGTGAGGGTGTTCCACCAGCAAATGATGAATGCACAGCTTTGGCACTTCCGGCGACTACAACTGAAAAGTGAGGTAGTACTCAGTCAAAGCGACAGTCAACTTATGCTCAAAACGAAAAATTTGTAAACGGTGTCATGGTTTACATATTAAAGGGCTTTGAGGCTATTAAAGGCTTGATTGCTGACAACAAGGGATGCCAGCTATATTGGGATCCTTCAAACAACCGACAGTTTAAAGAAGTGGTCGGTCAATATAACTAATGGGATACAGCAATAAAAGACATTATCGTCTATATTGGAAGAGACCAGCTTATGCAAAGAGTCCAGGGTGAAGACGTAGCCAGAAACCTCTCCCGTGCTTTAAACTTTCATGAAAAGAATATATGCCGTGATGTGCATGTTCTGTCTCTGTGAGCATCCCAACCACAAGCCACCAAGCCCCCTGCGCCTCCGAAGGCTGCGCCTCCGAAGGGGGCTTGATGGGTTAGAGATGCGCGCACTCATTTACCTTAGACATGATTCCGAGCAAGACTCTTGATCATAAAATGCATTCAAAGTCTCTTTGCCAAGTTCCAGTAAGAAAAACAGGGTAAAAATGAATAATAAGACATTTAAGTACCCTCTTCAGGTGGTTTGCCTTGGTCCCCCAAGGCAAAAAGTCAAATTTAGGTCAAAAAAATTTTTTCAAAAATGGACGGCCCCGCCCTAAAAACATGTTTTCTACACGCTTCAGGTGCTAAAACGTTGAAAAAAAATGTTTTGGGGCCATTTACGGCCAGTGCGTAATAGTGCAGTTAAGCCAAAGAGTAAATTTAGTACGAAAAAAGTCTCATTCCAACTTGAGAATATTTTTAATAGAGATTTCTGGTACGGCAAACCAAATGTTACAAATAAAGGACCAAATACAAATCAAGCGTGTTTTCATCAGACGCTTTTGATAGCTGATGACCAAAATTTTGCACGTATTCCGATTTTACCGATCATTTTAGCAAAAAAAAATTGGCTTTAAAAAGATGATCGGTAAAATCAGAATCTTTGCAATTTTTAGCTTTAAAACTATCGAAGAGTTCAAGAAACGAGGTCAAAAAATGTGAGGACCCTAAACGAACTTTTTATGACTCAAATTAATTCGAGATTCGACTGCAATTTGGTGGGATTGTGTTAATTATGTAAGAATATTCAATTTTTCTTTAAGTTTGATGTTATATAGAAACTATTTAAAAACAAGGGACCACAGGCGCCTATCGGCGCCTCTATAGTATTTCGAAATTTCAATGAGGGGCTATGACTTCATTCATAAAAATAGGTATATCCCTATTAGAACTCATTTTTTTCGCCTGTTCTTTTTTTAAAACGAAAGCTGACATTCTGGGGAACACGATGGTATTAGCGACAAAAGTGATTTCGCTATCTACGACCCGTTCTGGCCTTCGAAGTAAAAAAGCGTTACCCAACCACCCACCCACCCACACATGCCAAATACCATATAAGATTTTATTTCAATAGACCTATAATTCCAATAGACCTACAGAAGTTTTTTTAATAAACCTTTTTTCACTAACGGACGAGCGAGATGAGATCCATATCTATGTTTCGATTAAATATTTAACGTTACTGTTTATTGCGTCTTCTTCATTCTCTGTCGATTCCGCTTCTTCGATTTCGGTTTTGCACCCATAACATGAATTTTTCCCGATTGAAACGGGCTGAAGTAAATATGATGATGGAAGAACGGCAGTGACTTCTAGACTTTTGTGTTTAGCCACACCCTAGATCGAAATTGCCTCTTTTCATACATACCAAGCGAGACGTCAGGATGGAAGATTAACTGAAATGCGGGACGAGCGAGATGGGACTCAAAAAAAAACTTAGGAACTGAAAAAAAAATTACGATTTTCACCAGGGAATTTTTTTATTGAAGCAAACTGTTTAAAATAAAAAGTAATCCAAAGCAACCTAACTTATAATAAATAATTACTTTGTTTCTTTACTTTAATATGTTTTTCTGAACAACAAGCTCCAGCTTCCCTTTTTGCTATGAGGATTCGTTAAGATTGTCATACCTTCTTGAGTTAGTTGCTTTGAACCAGCTTGTGAGTGTATGAGCAACCCACAAATTAAATCCACTGATGCATCTTTTGACAATCAAACCAACTAAGGTAAACCACATGAATTCAAATAATAACTCAATGCGAATTTACTTTCTTTAGGCTTTTTAGTTAAAATTTTGGTACGATTAGATCCATAACCTGGTCTATGCGTATCTGATTTCTTTGTAGATGTTTCAAACCAATCATTTTGTCAGTGAGTAAATAATACTTCTAATTATATTACAGTCCACTCTCGGCAATACGTCATCTCACTAATCCGTCACTCTCGATTATCCGTCACCTTTGTGACGATTTGGTTAATTTTGCCTCAAAAAGGGCAAAACGTCACTCGCTAATCCGTCACCTTCGATAATCCGTCACTTGAATGGTGATCATTATCAATAAATCTACTCTTGTTAATCCGTCACTTTATGTTCTCATGCATCTTTTTTGATTTAGCTTACCGATGAGTACTCCTAAACGTCCAAACAAAGCGCGAACACTGGAAGAGAAGAAATCAATACTTGATGCAGCGGCCAAAAACTCTAATCGTTCTGCGTTAGCTAAGCAATTCGGTGTGCCTAGAACAACTATTAACAATATTTTGAGCCAGAAACAGACTATCCTCAGTGCAATCGACGGTGGAAGTGAAGCTAAGCGTGTGCGACTGACACCTGGCAAGCATCAACAAATGGAAGAAGCACTTATCCGGTGGCACAAGCAGATCAGGAGTCAAAATGTTCCAGTGAGCGGTGAATTACTGATTACTTTTGGTTTAATAAACGGATTTTAATCGCTTAATGTTGTAGAGTGGGATTTTCATCGAAATGTACATGTAAATCTGTATTTTTGGTAATAGTTGTGTGTTTCCTAAGTTGTCACTCGATAATCCGTCACTCTTATATACTCTACATACAGGGTGCGCCAATTTTTTCGCACGTATTTGTTTTGGCCATAACTTTTTTGTTTTTCATGATTTTGACGTAATTTTTTTTAAAAGAAAGCTGAGACTCTAGGCAACCGAACCGTACCAAATTTGTTTATGTTTGTTTATTTACACACTAAAAATTGTGCCCTATTCGCCCTATTCGCCTGATTTGACGCCTTGCGACTTCTTTCTCTGGGGATGGGTGAAAAGCAAGGTCTACACGACTCTAATCACTTCAATGGCCGAGCTCAGAAGAAGAATCACACAAGCGTTTGCAGAGCTACCTGGTGAGATGATCAACAGAGCAATGGGAGCATATCAAAGCCGCCTCGAATACTGCCTAGAAGTGAACGCAAGATCAGTTGAGCAGGAATATGAGTGAAAAGAGTTGTTTATTTTGACTGTTGTCACAAAGTGGTGTTCAAATAAATTTTTTTGTCAATGTTTGGTACAGTCTCAGCTTTCTTTTAAAAAAAAATTACGTCAAAATCATGAAAAACCAAAAAGTTATGGCCAAAACAAATACGTGCGAGAAAATCGGCGCACCCTGTACATTCAACTCTCGATAATCCGTCATTTCGCTAATCCGTCACTCTTGATAATCCGTCGCCCCACGGCCGGTCCCAAGGGGTGACGGATTATCGACTGTATTTAGGTGGTCCACATACGAGCATCGCAAGTGTAGGCTATGGTCTTCTACGTGTTGCAAAAATTCCACTCTTTTCGCCATCCGAATACATTAATATTAACAACCCATTTAACCCAAAAATCGAAAAGTTTATATTTTTTCCAATGCGCATGGGAAAAGGAATAAGAATACAGTATTCTCTCTTTTGCTGCACTTTTTTAGGTTGAAATCAGAGTGTTGGGAGCTTGCAATTTCCCCATTTTTATCTTTGTTTAGTTAATTGAGTGAAGTAGCTGTAGTAATGGTTGTTAGGGGAAAGGGGGAGAGGGTAGCACTAACAGATCGTTAAATAATTTGAGAGCTTTGCAGAGAAACTTTTGCCCTCCAGACCAAATGAAACAAAACACAACAACACCACTTTTTTGACTTGCAATAACAAAAAGGTTTCCTTTTTTTGACATTTAATTAGTTCAGAAAAAATTACAATTTTAGATCTTAGCGTTACTCATCCCAATAAACATGTACATAGAACGGAAAAAATGTTGGCGCTAAATAGCACGCCTCCAAATCAGTGCTGTTTTAATCTTTGACTCAGCTGTGACCAGTGTTTCCGAAATGAGAAAATTTTCTCAATGAGATAATAAGTTACTGTATTTATTTTAATAGACGGGTACCATTTCAAGGGAGACGGTCGGACATAGTGAAAATTTGAATAAACAAGTACAGGGTGTCCCGAAATTACGCGCACATCAAAAAAATCGTGTACGTAGCGCCTTACCCGGTCGATTTCCATTTTCGGGATCCTAACCGTGAAAATCTCCAGAATTGTGGGATTTTTGAGAACGAAGAACACAACCACACCTAGAAATGAACGCCAAAATTCCCCCTCTTTATTTTCGAAAGAATAGCCAATATTTAACAAAGGCAAAACTCATTCAAAGTGGTTTCCTTGAGCCCCAATGCATTCTCTGATTCTGTGCCCATACCATCACTTGCTTCGGATGCTGCTCGTGTCCGATGACCACATCCTCGATAGGCGGCAGTTCTTTCAAAAATTAATTAGTCTAGCACATTTGAACAGTTTAAAGACAAAAAGAAAAATGTGCGCGTAATTTCGGGACACCCTGTATATGCCTGCCCTAAGCCTTGGGCTTCGCCTAAGTTTGTAGTTTGCTTTTTGTGGTTTACTAAAGTGGGAGTGAACTGAATGGTTCAGGGTGGGATTCTGAGCGATTGAGCCGATTAAAGTGTGATTCTAATACGCGCTATCGGTTTTTGCAAAAAGTTCACTCCCCTTATGGTAAACACCCAACAAGCAAACTTTCAGTGGCTTTCGGCCACTCTAGGGGTGGAATTCTGAGCAATCTCAGTCATTTTCTGACCATAAAGTTTGAATTCCCGCAAAAATTTTAAAATCTATGGGCAAAAACGAGAATTTTATGGGCAAAAAGAATTACCACCCTTTAATCGGTCTAGTCAAAACGAAACGTCACAAATTTTTTTATCGGTCTTTTCTCATTTAATGGGTTTTCCCCACTATGGTCACCAATCATATAGCTTCTGAGGTGTGTCATGTTTTTTATGGCAAAAAACTAATCAGCGTCATGCTACATACGCCACTGTTTTCCACTTATAACATCATTAAGTGTGGCAAAACAATGTTTTTTACACTAAAAATTTCTTTATAATGACATTTTCAATACAAAAACCTTAAAAATTGATAACAAAAAACATCCATTAATGACCACACAATCAGTAATAATATCCAATTTCGTGTCACTAAATCAAGGTACTTTTGACTGAATCAAGAAATGTAAATTTAGACATCCATTTTGTTGAAACAGTAAACTTCTTGATCAGCAGTCATTTCTTATACAAGAATTCAGACAAAAATATAACAGCATTGAAACTTTCAATTTGAAAGGCAAAATTGTGAGATTGAGTTAAAGTTTAAAACATGAAAAAAAAAATTCTAAACAGTATGATATCAAAACTTGAGAACTAGTAGGCAAAGTCTGGCTGTATCTGAACTCGTGAAATTTAAACTGGTAAAACATGAGACTCGTAAAATTATAACTCGTAAAAACAAGTTTTGAGAAACATGGAACTCGTGAATTTGTTTCCTCACATTTTCGTAGCTCAAAAAACGATCTTCTGGAGTCTATGTGATTCATATTTGCCTGTATTGGACGCTTTTACAATTTACAAGTTTCATGTTTCTCAAAACTCGATTTTTCTAAATAAGGCTGCCACTTCTTGGAGGCTGTGTATCTCGAGCTTGATTCTGCACACCAGCTGGCCTTCTTCGTCGACGGACCAAACTTATTCCAGCAATATTGATAGGATTTTGTTGTGTAGAAGGAGGGCCTGAAAAATGGTTCCTTGATTATTAAGTAACAGTGTCATACAATGTAGTCCATAGAATAGTGATAAGGCTAATTTCAGACTTTAGAGGTGTATTAAATTCCGATCTAAAAATAATTATATCTACTGCAGAAATACTAACCATTTACTAACCATATAATCATCTGATTCCACCTTTGAGAAAAAGAAGCAATAGTTGCGAGACTTAGCTCAACCTCGTTATCGTCAAAAGCGTTCATAGCCCTTTGCAGCACAGCGATTCCATCTGTTGGGCGAACTCTCCGCTGGGACGTATTAACAATAGAAAATAATCCCATGTAGCGTGAATGCACAAAGTTGAAGTTAAAGAAGCCCTCACAAATTTCATCACGCACTACACAATGAATCGTCCAATATCTATGAGCCTTTCTCTTCCGGTATTCAGCATTCAGAGTCTTGTGGAAGGGTTCCAGAACACTTGTAGTTTTTGGATTATCCTGCATTAGGGAACAGTTGTAGTTCCGATAACGAGGCTGATAAATTACTCCGTTAGTTCTTGTTCCACCAATCCACATTTTGAATAAATAAGATAATAATGGTGGTTATACATAACAAAAGCGGTTCCATCCACATGAGATTTCCATAATTCCAGAATCGTCAGGCTCGCTGGATCTGTCGGCCCTGGAGGGTAGAATTTCTGCAAGATTTCTGCTCATAAAGAGGCTGATTGTGTCAAAATAATGTTACCTGTTTCAAAGTAGTAAGGCGTAATCCAAGCTTAGAAGTATCGAGCGCGAACGTCACTTCATCCGGAATGCCTTCTGAAGCTGTTGCGATCATCGACCGGTTTGTGGCCTTTAAAATATTTATAATATTTTCAGAACTTATCTTAAATGCTTACTAAAGTATTTTTTTTTTTTTACTGTTATTGATGTAGAGGGTGAATATGCTTTAGAATAATATTCAGAAATGTTGTAGACTTGTATTTGGGTTGTTGTTGAATAGTGTGCAAATAAAAAAACTGACCTTAATTATGCACCAACCCAATAAAATTTGATAAATAGACAAAAAAGCTAATGACTGGGAAAACAGTTTTTCGGTTCTAGAAAGGTATAGACCTGATCTAGTGTGTGTCTAAATCGGTTTAATTCCTGATTTCCTAAACGTGGAACAATTTTGTCGAAAAAGGTATTGAAAACAAAAGCAAATAAATTTAAAGCATTGGTCATTTGGGAACTGTAAAAAAGTTGTAATCGCTTAAGTAAAAATAAAGTTTTATTTATAAAATTCGTGCTTTGTGCACAAAGCAGGTTAATCTTGGCAAAAAATGACACTTTTTTATTTGTATACGTTTTTAGCTCGAGGACGTTCCACAACATATTTCATTCAAAAAAAGCCGAAGTTATTCTCTTCATATGGCGGCATTGCGTGGGCAAGTGCTGTTTAGACAATCATCTTAGGTATCACATAATGTAGGATAATTAAAGTAAAGAAGTTTAGAAAAAATGGTTGGTTATTTAGCAGTGTTGTTTAACACGAGAATTCCTGACTGTAACGTTGGACTATATGAGTGTTTTCAGGCTTCCTGAGTACGATGATCGCAAAATCGGACCTCCTCGCTAGAGCACAATTCCCATCACAATCCCAATTGTCACAGCAACTCTTTGAAAAATGGATAGTTTTTTCTTCAGAGTGGTGAACACTGAATTTGAATAGATCAACATTTCCTTTTATTCTCATAAGAAAGCCCTTTGTCTAGGCTTTCTAATGATATGTCGTTTGCCTACATTCAAAAAAATTATTGTGGGTAAAAAATTAAAAGAATCAAAAAAGGTCATATTGAAAATTTACAATTATCACAATTTATCTTCTTGATGCCTGGTCAATACTTGTAGAGGAATTCAAGAGCTACAAGATAGGCGAAAAATCAGCACAAGAATTGAACAAAAGTCACTCCGAAATTGCAGGAGAACAGGTAAGACCACCACTTTCCCTGGTACTGAAACTTGAAGGATACATTTCTTTGGCTTATTCCTGCCGATTTTTCAATGAAACTTTTTGCTGATAATATACCAAAATTCTCAGCGTGAAAAATGCAACAGAACTAATACAAAGACTCACAAGACAACCAGCGAATATCACAAAATTTAAGTCAAAACAATTTGACCCCAGAATCCAACAAGGAACCAGGGGGTTTTGGACACAGATTCAGTATGTTGGCAACCTAGTGGTCGGACATTTCTATTTTATTTTAATGGGCTTGAAATCAACACAATTATTTTAAAACAAGGGACCACAGGCGCCTATCGGCGCCTCTATAGTATTTCGAAATTTCAATGAGGGGCTATTACTTCATTCATAAAAATAGGTATATCCCCTATTAGAACTTATTTTTTTCGCCTGTTCTTTTTTTAAAACGAAAGCTGACATTCTGGGGAACACGATGGTATTAGCGACAAAAGTGATTTCGCTATCTACGACCCGTTCTGGCCTTCAAAGTAAAAAAGCGTTACCCACCCACACACCCACACATGTCAAATACTAGATACCGTTATGACAAAATGTCTCGCTAAAGTCTTGGCTATCTTTTGGTATACAAAAAACACAGATATTTTATTTGAATCTTGCTTTCTATGTCCGACCACTAGGCTGCCAACTTTTTCAACCCACTGAAAAAGAGAGGAGAAAACAGTTTTACCTGTGATCTAACACGTGTGTCTGATGCATCTTTTTGTGCTCTATCACAAGGTATTTTTTATTTTTGAAAATCCTCTACAGTCGAACCTCTCTATAAGACCATCCCTGGGGACCGGCCCTAAGTGGTCTTATAGCAGGGGTGGTCTTATAGCGAGGTTAAACTTTGTGGGTTTTCTTTGCCAACGTGCCCAACCAAAATTTTTTTAAGTGGTCTTATAGCGAGGGTGGTCTTATAGCGGAGTGGTCTTATAGAGAGGTTCGACTGTATAAATTTTTGAGAAAATTACAAAGCCAAGCCACGGCCACCTGAATCTGTGTCCAAAACCGCTTGGTTCTTTGTTGGAATTTGGGGCCGAATTGTTTTGGCTTGAATTTTGTGATATTCGCTTGTTGTCTTGTGAGTGTTTGTATTGGTTCTGTTGCATTTTTCACGCTGAGCATTTTGGTATATTGTCAGCAAACATTTTCATTAAAAAGTCGACAGAAATAAGCCAAACTGAGAATGCTTCAAATTTCAATACCAGGAAAACAGCTGGTTTTACCTCTTCTCGTATAATATCATGCCGTTCGCATGAAATTTCGTGGTGTAATGCGAAAACTCTTGCTTTTGACCAAAAAGGGACGCGAGTTTATTTTGATTGATTTATTTTTTATTTTTTCGCTGGAAAGGGCACTCCTAGACCAAGAAAATGCTAGGAATTTGAAAATTTTATTTTCAGAACATTGGGGATAAAAATTTTCGGACACCAGAAAAATTGTCTGGAACACCTGATTTCGTCTAATTTAGAAATTACGTCAATTCCAAATCTTTTATATAGAAGATATCCACCTTATCCTTTATTTTAGAATACGATACCACTCTTTATTTCCAGAACATTCGACGCCATCGCGACGGCAATGCAGCATGAAAACTGCAGGCCGTCGGCAACACAACATCAAAAGCAGTATCATTAAAGCTACAGCTTCCTACAACAAAATATCAACATTTTCATCCTGTTTTAATCCGTTTATTCAATTTACTACAAGAACATCCACAACATCCTCTTCATCTGGTATCAAATTGATTGAAATTTCAAAAAGTGCGTTTCTGAGAGAACTTTGCTGGAAGATCTGGCTGGAAAAAAAACCTTCGGACACCAGAAAAATTTTCTGGGACACCAGTTTTCGACAGAACCCACTATACCAAAATGTAGCCCTGAATCTCATCTTTCAGATAGACGTAGGAAAATAAAAACTGACCTAGGGTTGAAAATTTATGCCAGGGTTATGCCACTTTGAAGTTAGCAGGGGCCTATGTGACTAATTAAAGATTAGAAAGTGGAAAGTGGAAAATCGAAAGTCATTTTCTGTGTCACTACCATTTTGGAAAGTTGAAAATTGGAAATGGAAAGTGGAAAATTGGAAAATTTTCCATGGAAAATTGATGACTAAGGCTACGGTCTAAAAATTTTTGGAAAGTTTCCGTCTTGCAATTTCTTTTGTATCTAAGCTGTTTTTCGAGCCGCTTGTAACAATTTTTGTGTCGTAGTCGTTGGATAATATGATTGGATGTTATGTGCTGCGTATATTTTGACTTCTGGTTGACTAAATCTGCTTCTCTTTTTAGGAAGATGTCTACAAGTGATGAGAGCTTCCACGAAGAGAGAATTCAAGGACCGCGCCAACGAGTTTTCCGTCCGAGGGCTATCGTTACTGATCCAACGCAATTCCGTGAGCGCTTTCGTCTTACTTCGCGACAAGCAGATGTTCTTCTCGGCGTTATTGGTGAGCAATTGCAGCCCTCCACTTTCCGATCAAATCCGATGTCACCAAAGGAGAAACTGCTATGTGCGCGTCGGTTCTACGCCTCCAATTCCTTCTTTTATAATGTTGGTGATGCTCAAGGTTTATTTTGCGGGTGATATTTAGTGTTTAGATAGTTAACTATTGTGATGTAGGTCCTTCCAAGAAATCGGTGGATCGAGCAATTCGGCAAGTGACGTCAGTAATCAACGTTAAACTTTCCGATCGTATCAAGTAGCCAGCGAATGAAGGTGTGTGCAGAAGGATAGCTTCAAACTTCTTCCGACTTGCAAATCCAGGTACAATACAGGCTTTCTTGTTAAAGACAGTATTTATTCTGCGCAAGTTGAAGCTGGAGAACCGTCTTACGGAGCTCTTCATCTACGAGAAAGAATTGGAGTTGGGCGTTCCACCGGAACAAAGGATCTTTGCTAACAAGGCCGGATCAGTGGAGGAAATCGAGAAGCCGATGGAGGAGCAAGAATATTCATTTGATGGACAGTGGTAGATGTATGTTGTTGATGTTATGCGACCGAGAGTTGTTAATGTCGTGCGCACACCGTTGTTGATGTTTTGATTGAATAAAGGATGTTTTTGAGTGTGCGTCAGCGTTTTTTTCCAATTTTTCGGAAAGTGGAAAATTTCCCATTTTCCACGAAAAATTGGAAAGTGGGAAATAGAAAGTAGAAAATTTCTTAGTGACACAAAAAAGTGGAAATTTTCCACTTTCCATTTTCCAATTTTTTCCATGGAAAGTTTCCCAATCTTCAATTAGTGACATAGGCCCCAGGTCATTTTCTCCAAGAAATCATAAGAAAAACTTTCCTGTCGAGACAAATAAATTCGAATTTCAGTAAAAACTCAATGTCCGAATTTTCTTTGGTTTGAAAGCCCGTGGTCGGGTAATGCGTGAACTGAATGGATGGATAGATATATAGGGCTGGTCGATAACAGTTTTTATTTTTTGCAAATTAAACTAAAAAAATTAAGAATTAAGTAAAAATTAACTAAAAAAACTAAAAAAAATTACAGACTAAAACAATTTTGATTTTAAAAAAAACACCTTGTATATCCAATACCTGTACAGTCGACGCTCCTTATAAGATACACCCTCCATAAGATACAGCTCTCTATAAGATACACTTGAGAAGATTTCTACAAAGTGACGTTCTACATAAGATACACTCCCTATAAGATATACCTGGCGCCGGTCCCGTGCAATAAATTTACACCCGATATAAGATACAGTCAATAAAAATTAAAAAATTAAATGAAGTTTTGAATTGCCGCCATTGCTGGTGGAAATTTGGTTGCAGAAATATTTTTGTTCACTTTTTGTCATTGTTCATTGCACTTTCTTTGGCCGAAATCGCTGAGGATGTCGCAAGCAAGAATGTGGAAGAGGCCGAAGTGGAAAGTGTCTCCGAAGCGTTGAAATTGAAGACGAAGAGCCTCCAGTAACTGCCCGAGAGCTCAGCCAAGCAAAGAGAATCCTGCAGCGGTATGCCGATACTGTCACCAATCCCGCCACTCGCAAACTATTTGATCAAATGGATGATGCCTTGGCCGAAGAAAGAATGAAGAACATGAAACAGAGATCAATTCAAGATTATTTTGCTTCTGGTGAATGATTGACTGCCAACATTCCTTAATACTGTCTCACTTTCCAACATCCTTGTTAATGTTTCGTCTGCCAAAATCCTTGTTATTGTTTCGTTTTCCAACATCCTTGATAAATTGTTTGATGTTATTGTGGAATCATATGCTCATTTCACTTATTTTTTTGTATAAAATAGATTAAAACTCTGTATAAGATGCAGTTGCCAAAAAAAGCCAAGTGCAACTCTCTATAAGATACACTCCCTATAAGATACACTCCCTATAAGATACACCTAGAGCTGGTCCCGAGGGTGTATCTTATAGGGAGCGTCGACTGTATTCAAAAAATCATTTCGAAAAAAAGGCTATTTTAGGGCATCGCAGATAATTTTATACGTGATTTTGTGATATTCGTATTCAGCAGGTCCGAAAACACCGAGTTAGTAGTAACACCTTGTTAGTCCGTTGTTAATTTCGGCATTCCCCATGTTAAGTCGCGTAAGTGTAATCGAGAATCAACTGGATAGTCATGTGATTTTTCGTAAAATTACATTGAAATTACATAAGTGATCTCTATTTTTTTTTCAAAATCCAGCTTGATTCTTCTTTACTCAATCCTTTTTTTTTATCAAAAGCAGTAGCTTTACGAGAAGTGCTCTACTGAAAAAAGCTGAGAGAACCCAAACTCAGACATTTTTTCGTTCTCTCTTTCCTCCTCCTTTCTTATTCTCTTAGTATTTGTGCAGAGGTCTTCTCTGTGCTTCAGCCGCTCTCAAAAAAATTCGAGAATAAAAAAATAGCACAAAGATTTTTTCCCCAAGCAAACCAAGCACAATTGTATAGTCATTAATCTGGAGTAGGAAGATAGCACACACAGAGCAGTTTTTTGCTGTTTCTGCTGCAGCGGTGTCAGTCAGTATTCCCAGACAGTGCTCTGACCGTCTGTTTGCGTGTGCATTCACTGCAGCTATTGCTACTACTCCACACTCTGCAAATCGCAACAATTTTTGCGAGTTGAGTGTGCCTCTCTGGTCCAGCTGGTACTAAGTGACACTCAAAGACCAAATTTCCTTTTTTGCTGACTTATTTGTCTGCACCCTGTTGCAGAATTGGCTGAGAGACACAGCACTGTGTTTTAGCAGTGGAACGAGGGGGCAGACAAGCGAGGAGGAAATGAGAGCAAGGAACACTTTTTGGGCAGTGCAAGGGCACAAATTTATTACTTTCTTGGCTGTCTGGTTTTTTGTTCCGATCTATCACTTTTTGATAGCCCGACTGCTTTTGCTCTCTGTTTTTACTATTGCTTAGCAGTAGTATCACCATTTGCCTATATAAAATTAGGCAGAAAAAATGATAACCTTTGGTATTTGTTTTTATCTCGTCTAAATGATGATGTTTTGGCGTCTGTGTCTGTCTGCAAATTTTTTCTGCTAAAAAGATCGTTGATGCAGCAGACCTTTGAGTGTGCAAATTCGCTGACGTGCAATTTTTTGTAAAAAAGTGTTATTACAATTTTCGACGTATTGCAAATCGATTGAATCGATTTTGGACCGGAATTCTGGCCCTTTTTTTAAATTCCGGTTCCGGTTGCGAAAAAATATCTAATTTCGGTTTTAGAGAAAACAAAATTCCGTTTCTGATTCCGGTTCCGGTATAAATGGAATTTCCGGACCAACTCTATCGGGTTTTAACCTTGCTCGGCTGATTTCAGACACATTTTTCAACTTTTGAACGAATTTTTTGTGTTAAATATGAAAATAAAATCAGAAGCAAAAAACAAGGTTTTAGTGGCTCCTGTGTTGGTCTTCGCAAATAAGGATTATCGGTTCAACCGATGGGTTTCAAATCGTAAATTGTGTAGTCAAAATTTCGATTTTCAAACCCAGCAATTAATTGAGTGCCAATTCTCATTTATCAAAAATTTTGCAACCCGTACATAGATCCATACACCGTCTTCCAAATTTTTGAAGCCATTTTGGACCATATGTAGTTTGGGGGGCCGGGGGCCACCCATTTTTTGTGATTTTGCGAAAAACGAAAGCTCATTTTTGCAACATAAATCTTTATTCCCTTATGTGCATGGAAACAGTCTTCCAAACAACTTCCACAACTCATACATTCTGTGCTCGTTAAATTCCAAAAACTAAAAACTAAAATCACAAAAAAATGGGTGGCCCCCCAAACTACACAAGGTCCGCCATTTTTTACCTACACCGTTTTCAAAAAAAATCTGGTGGAGGAGGGGTAGGTGGTACGTAACAAGATCGTGTATATCTCCTTTTTTTAGAAGTTTGGTTAACATAAGACATCTTCCTAATATCCGGAATGGTACCACTCATCATAGAGTGCCTAAATATTTCCGTCATAGATTTGGTCAGGAATTCAGCACTATTTTTGAGAAAGATGTATGGTTCCATCGATTTTTTTTCAGAATTCAGCTTAATATAGTTGGTTTACTAGTATATACTGCGAAAAACATAAGTTTTGCCGTCAAACACGGTTTACCAAGACTTTTTCTGTGCCACGAAAAAAAATCTTGGTTTTTAGCCTATTATTGGTTTTTTTCGTGGCAAATTTCAGTTTTTCGTGTTAATTCGTTTTTCTTTGCAGAAATAATCTTTTTCATGACATTTATCAGCCTTTCTGCTTCTTTGCATTGACTATCAACTACGATGAAAAAAAAACAGAAAAAGCCAAAAAAAAATCCGGAAAAATTAAAAATTTAAGATAATTTTTTTTAGAAAAAGAGGCCAATAATGTATTTTGTCCTAAATATACTTTTTTCTATCCCAAATATATTTTGTCCCAAATTTTACTTTTTCGTCCCGCAAACTTGTGACGAAAAAAGTGAAATTTGGGACAGAACAAGTATACTTGGGAACAAAAAAATTTTTCGGACAAAAAAGCATCGCCCTTTCTTTAAATTTTAGCGAAAATTAGAAAGTGCGGTTCATGTTTGTAATTTATAAAAAAACACACACAAAAAACACTAGGACGCCTTTCTTTACATTCTTGTAAACACATTTTCAACAAAACAGACTTTGGACTTTAGCAAACGAATAAAGGACACAAAAAACAATTTTGTTGCGCTCAGAAATAACAAGTTTTACTTTTTTTCATTTGTAATGGTTTCTGCTAGTGCAGCAGAAAACCAGCTTGTCCACAAAAGCTGCATAACGTTGGTTTGGAGTGAACGAGTATAAAACTTTGTGATCTTTTTAATAAACGATGCGCTCCGGAGCCAGAAGCAGGGGTTCGATCGCGAATTTCTAAAATAAAGGCATCTAGTGTCAAAATAAAGGCAATCTAAAGGAATTTTCACCAAAATAGAGGCAACTTAAAGGCATGTTGTCCCTATGCTTCAAACCCGACAAGAATCAACAACAAAAACAACTTTATTGACGAACAACATATTTTTCTCCCCCCTTTCCTGCTTTCAACAACTCTTTCTGCCCAAGAAAGTAGTCATAACTTTCATAACATTCGTCAAAATAATGTTTTGTTACTTCGTACTACAGTCAAACCTCGATATAACGTACCCCCGATACAACGTACCCCTTGTTATAACGTACCCCTTGGGTCGGTTCCCTCAATAATAAACTCCGTCAAATTAACCCCCGATACCCTTTACCCGGCCCCCAGGAGGTACGTTATATCCAGGTTTGACTGTAACCACTTTCTTTTTTCGTTAGCTTGTTTTGTGAGTTTGTGAAGTTTTTAATTGATTAAATTCTTCTGCTGTTTTTTCAAGTTTTCAGACAGAGCAGGATGTTAATCAGCCAAAATTTGCATTTGGTAAATTTAGAATACTGGTCTGGCCTATTAGAAGAAATACGGAATGTGACGTACTATTTTACTTACAAGGAGCATACGCCTTCAAAATGCCATTTGGGTTTTTCATTTTTATGGAATCTTGGGCATTAGTGTCATGTAAACCATCAACCCCCGAACCGCTACTGCCCCCAATAATTTTTACTTACAAGGAAGCCGCCCGAACTGTACGATCGAATTCGCATATTCCGTTAAAGCCATCTTGTAGAACATGGTAAAATTTTGACTTCTATCTCAAAGAAGGCCTAAAAACAACGAAAAACGCTAATTTTGGATATTTCAGTGGCCCAATTCTCGGTTTTCTATTTTCGTCAAGTGCCAATTCTGATCATTATGACCTTATGTTACTTTTTTATTTTACGTCTGCTAGACTCATAATTTTTGTCGCTGTCCGACAAAATAACTCTGGCTACACTATATAAATCGACTACCGTATTTTCTCTATTAACTCCCCTCCCCAAAAGTGGGACTTTTGAATTTTATGGCATTGCCTATCGACCTTTTTTAAATAGATTTTTGAGCATGTAACATACCAATATGTAGCTGGGAATCTGGGCTACATTTTAGTATGCTACATACTCAAAAATCTATTTAAAAAAGTGGGTGGATAGGATAAAATTCAAAAGTCCCACTTTTGGGGAGGGAAGTTAATAGAGGAAATACGGTATACTCTACAAGATGGCTTTAACAGAAGATGGGGCGGTTTCCTTGTTAGGCTTAGATTTAGACTCAAGGCCTGGCCATTGCTAACAGTGGCTTTTGCATAACTTTTTTCAAAAAGGTAATTTGTGTGGTGGTTGTGTATATGACACTAGAGTCGTATCTATGTTTTACAACTTTAAGTTATCTTGTGAGCATTACGTGAAAAATGCCTGCTATATTTTTTTACAAGCTGTTTTCAGTCTAAAAACCAAAGGCCTAAAAATTGTTTCAGCCTTACTCTTCAAGTCTGGATCCATCATTCCGACTCCTAATTTTAGAACAACAACAATTGGAATGCTTGTGTGTGTGTCTGGGCAAAAAATGGCTAAAAATTGTGGAACACTAGAAATAAAAAAGTTTCTCCTGCTTGTCTGCCTATGCACCAAAAAGGTGGGTGGAGCCAGCCGGGGTTTTTATGCTGGTAGTGGTAGCCTCTACTTCCCCTACGTGTCTTTCTTTGCTCGCCTGAGTGTGAGTGTGTCCTTGCAGGCGTACGGCAATAGAGGCAATGCAGCAAGGTTTGCAGACGGATGCTAGACCATAACTCTTGTCCACTTAATCTAGCCAGCCACAGCTAGCACTAGCAACAGAGGCTGTGTATAAAAGTCTACTCTAGAGCTGTTTTTTAGTATACTTTGTAAGCTATTTTTTCTAGCATGCAAACGATTTTTTGAATTTCCCCTTGCTTTTTAATGGTTGCTGTATTTTTATATGTTATACTTTATTCATTGTTTTCTTGTTGCTTTTCAGCAGTATTGAATTTTTAATACTGCCTTATAGCCTAGTTTTCAAACTATCAAACAAAAATTGCTCATAAATGTTTTTTTTTAAAAAGTACAAAGCAAAAAAGTGTAAAGGAAAAAAATATTTGCGAAAGCAAATCTGGAAACCGAAGTTCAAATCCCGATTTGTCGTGTGTGGAATTATTTGACCGACGAGTGTTTGAGACCAGTCGGAGAGTTTTGGGTTTAGGTGGGGTGCGACGACTCGTCGCGATGTTGCTCTAGTCTTTGTGGAAGTTGGTCAGCTTCCGTGTCGCTGCTGCTGCTAACCAGTGAAGATCCGCCAACCTCTGAGGATGGAAGAAGCTGTGGCTAGATGGAAGAAATGCGACGTGCCTGCTGCGACCCGAAGCTCTGGAAGCAGTGGACCTGGAAAAGAATGATAAAAAAGTACAAGGAACCGCTTGTGTGGCTGACAGTTTTCTGTGTGATACTGTTCTTTGTATGTCTATGTGACTCTAGTGTTCTGAATAAAGGTCCTGGAGATATCTGTGTGTAAGAGGTTACTGGGAACGGCGAAAGTCTTTTTCTTTACTAAAGCTAGCGACTACATCTATATAAAACGCCTAATCAGGTAGCCTAATAAATTTTCGGCCCTGCATGACAATTTAGTTTTTTTTTCATAGTCATGTTGATTTGTTTTTGGATTGTGCTCTGGATTGTGCCTAACTTAGACCTAAGTTAAGCTTTTTTTAAATTTTATTCAAGATTCTTGTAATTTGCTTTTCTTTTTCCAGTTTATTCTTGAAATAATTATTTTAACTCAGGTGCTTATAAAAACTTAATCCAAAATAAAAGTGCACAATTATATTTTAAATTTCTGCAAGTTAACTTCAGCGTATCCTTTGCACCGCGATAAGCAAAGACCCCTTTTCTCAAGCACACAACATTTTTTTTAAATGCAAAAAAATCCAAATCCACCCCTCACTATTTCGCTGAAGCTTCAGCCCACGTAAATCAAACCAAAAAAATATTCAACGACACGAAAATGACTTTTTCTGTGGCTATAAACCCTATTACTCTGTTCCTTTTCTCTTTTCTGCTCCAAAAAGAGTGAGAGATGAATCCAAACGAAACTTCCAGACCCATCAAAGTAGCACAACCCTTGCTATTTGTAACCAGTCCACCAATTCTGTGAAGGCCAATAGCACATTTACAGAGAAACAGACAAAAAAGATAAAAAAATCATTTAGACAGCAAAACGCTGGTAGCAAACACGCAGAGAAGCAGATAATTTCCCTGCTCGCTCACCCAGGCCTCACCCAGTTAGCAGGCAGCAGGCGTTTTTTATGGCTGTACACATGCATATATACTCTAGTGGTCTAGCAAGGGAACACAGCCACCTAGTGACACCCCGCTGCCTGCCCCCAGTCAAGGGAAGACCTTTAGTCAGTCTTTAGTCTTTGAGAAGGTGGAGGAGGCTGTCTGGACTGGGGCTCTTGCTGCACAATTTTCTCTAAATTGAAGAATAGATATTTTCTCCTATTGCTACTCCTGCCTTTCCCACCACCAGTGGCAGTCATTGGGCCATCTAGCGGAGCAGTTTCTCCTCTTTTTATTTGTTTTCTTTTAAAAGCTGTCTGGGATGGTTATTGTGTCTGGAAGATGTATACAATTGCCTTCCTCTATTTTTTTGCTGTTGTTTAATTTATTTATTTGGGCTGCAGCAATTTATTTGAGGCGGTTTTTGTGGTAGTGGAGGCAGTGTTTTTTTCGTGCTCAACCACCCAACGGTACCAAAAACAATTTTGTAAAAAAGTTTATTCACTACTTTGCAAAATTCTGTAAATGCCATCTTGTAAATGCCTCAAAAATAGGCCGAAAATTGCATTGGTCCCCACTGTGTATTTTCAATAATAAATCTTTTTTACAGTCAAGTGCCTGCACGGTGACGAGTTTACAGTTCGGGCGATTTCCTTGTAAGTCATATCAGCGCACAGTCTCGGAATTTTGTTTTTTTATTTGGTCTAATAATGGCAATAATTATGTGTACCCTTTTCATTTAACAAAACACACTTTGACTGTCAAAACATCAAGTCTACAATTATTTTCGCCAGCCTCTTTTGTTGTTTTTGAATGACTTAATACTTGTGAATATGGCTGTCGACCTAAATAGGCTATTTTTACCTGTTTTTTCACAAAATCCAAAATTTCCAATGGTCGAAATCCTGCTTGTCTACAATGAGTAGAGTCTAGTAGGAACTTTAGTAGGAAATTTATTATTGTGCACAAAGCCTGAGTTCAGGTCAAGGGCTGGGAACGTGAAAAGGAACGTGTGGGTGATTTTTTTTTATTTTCCGCTAATTCACAAATATAACGTTTCAAAACTTTTTTTGCATTTTTCCATTTTTTTAATTATGATGCGTTTTTTTTGGATTCCTCGTCAAAATTTAAAATATAAAGCTTAGGTTTAGGCTCGAAGTGAGACGAATTCCAACAAAAATCTTGAAATTTTGCATCGGCGGAAAATTAAAAAATTGCGCAAAACTTTAACGAACCGAATTTTCGGAGCTAGTGTCATATATACGCAAGCCATTGTTGGGCACTCTTCGGAGTCTAAGTTTCCAGTTAAAGTTGAAAAAATGGTGTCTGTAGGGTTTTCTTAAATCTAGAATCTAGACCAGATTTTACTCCTACATGAATCCCGAGCTAACAAGTACCAGTGAAATTCAAACGAAAATTAAAATGACGCAAGTGTGCAAGTCGAAGAAAAATTATGGACCCAGTCGGAACCGAAGGACCGACTTTTACAGTCCACAGTCGCTTCACCACTCAATCACCGATGCTATTCAATGGCTAGAATGGTTTTCAATACTTACCAGTATGTCCCATAACTCTTCGCGTTTTTTTTCATTTTTCGCAAAATTTTGCTAAAATGGATTGTTGCAATTTTTGTGTAGATGCCTCGAGGACAAGGAATCAAGCCTGAAATCAGCAATCATCTTCGCCATACTATGCTCCTTCTCTATGACAAAGGACTGAATGCAGTGAAAGCAACAGAAGAGATCAACAATGTTTACGGCCACGAGACCCTGAAGAAAAGAGCCTGTCAATATTGGTTTGCTTTTGAATCTGATTCAGCCGTTTTAGATGCTCTTGCTTTTCATTTAGGTTTACGAAGTTCAAGAATGGGGACAGGACATGCGAAAACGATAAGCAAACTGGCATTGCCTCTAAGAAAATCGCAATAACGCATTTTTTTAACAAAATTTGAAAAAAACCCGAATAGTCCCCATTCTTGAACTTCGTAAACCTAAATGAAAAGCGAGAGCATCAAAACCAGCTGAATCAGATTCAATAGCAAACCAATATTGACAGGCTCTTTTCTTCAGGGTCTCGTGGCCGTAAACATTGTTGATCTCTTCTGTTGCTTTCACTGCATTCAGTCTTTTGTCATAGAGAAAGAGCACAGTATGGCGAAGATGATTACTGATTTCAGGCTTGATTCCTTGTCCTCGAGGCATCTAAGCACACAAAAAATTGCAACAATCCATTTTAGCCAAATTTTGCGAAAAATGAAAAAAAAACGCGAAGAGTTATGGGACATACTGGTATTAGGTTGTCTCAAAAGTTTGCACCGTTTCACAGTCAAACGTTCAAATAAAGCAAAATTTCAAATTTTATTCAAAACAAAGCATAACAATAACTCAACAAAATAATCTCCATCGAATTCCACAACTTTCTCCCAGCGTTCTTGAAGACGACTGATTCCCTTGACATAAAATCCGGCTGGCTTTGAAGAAAAGAAACGATCCCAGAATCAGCCCAGAATCAAACAAAACAACATAACGTGGCGAATATGATTGCTATCCATCTAAAAACAATAAACAATATGAGCTGAGCAAAAAAATAAACGAAAAACTGAAAAACATTGCAAAATAAACACAGAGAACTTTTTACAACTGTACAAAATTTTCAACAAGGGGGACCAAGGCAACGCGAGCTTTTGTGACAACCTAATATAATAAAGGGGTACTCAACAAATTTGCATTTAAAAATAATTCCTTTTTGAATTGACCTGGTTGACCCGCCTTTCAAAATATTCCCATCTGCGGCGAGCATGCCCCTTTAATTTCATGTTTTGAAGTTTATACTTTTGCTCCTAATATTTGCATAACTCCTGTTGTTTTGAAGCTATTTTTGAGATATAGTAAGGCAGTGCAGTACCAATTACAGCAATGACTTTAGTGTAGGGGGGAGGGGGTGCAACAAGGCTTAAGCAGACCAGCTTGTTGTTATGTTGTTGTCTTAATGTGTGTGTGTGGGGATGGAGCAGGATTAATGTCTGGCACCCGGCTGAGGCCCATTTAAATGCTCTTCTATGTGGGTGAGCGTGTGCTTGAGTACAATTCGTTGTCTAGCACTAGTGCGAGTCTGCCGCTCCTTCTGTTTTATCACGGCTCCTACGACTACCACCAATTCAAAAACACTTGATTTTTGCTGTTTTATCACGGCTCCTACGACTACCACCAATTCAAAAACACTTGATTTTTGCTGTTTTTTTTGCAGGTAGCTGCTACTTATTTTTCAACGCTTTTTTATAACGTTATTTTTATTAACAAAAATTGACTTTTGGTTTGAAAAAAATAGTTTTTTACAAAAAAGTAGATGTTATTTAAAAAATTCAGAACCCGCTCAAGAATCCTCACGCAAATTTGCGTGAGGATTCTTGGGCGCATTCTGAATTTTATAAATAACATCTACTTTTTCAGTAGCTCTGATAGCCCTGAATCTTTAAAAATGTCATGGCCATTTGAGAGTGACAAATCTGATTCAGCATCCGCAAACAGCCTCCTGATTGTGCTTGAGGCCGTAGGTCGTGTCAAAAGTTACTTTTTTTAAATGTTTTATGGAATTCTGTTTTTCCATAAATTTTTTTATAATTTTGTTTAAGCTGACCTCTTATTTCGTAGCCAAGGTTATCAGCTGCAAAAATAAGAGATGAACTTGAAAAAAAATTATCTAAAAATCTATCGAAAAAACACAATAACATTTGGAGAAAACTCTGCGAACCTTGACATAACTTTTGACATAATTAGAGCGGCGGCGGC
The DNA here is from genome assembly GCA_029231635.1 of Ditylenchus weischeri. Lineage (NCBI taxonomy): Eukaryota > Metazoa > Nematoda > Chromadorea > Rhabditida > Anguinidae > Ditylenchus > Ditylenchus weischeri. The sequence goes on from JAMRYI010000384.1 coordinate 69,187, forward strand.
GAAAAGCGGTGCCGGCAGCGGCGGCAGCGACGGGTTTTATGTTTTTAACGGTGGCGCGACAGCGGCGCCGGCCTTAGCGGTAGCTGCAATTTTCAACAAGTATATAGCTTTTTTGAAGAAAAAATCGCACTTCAATTTCAACTACAAATATTACTTTATTTTTGCTTATTTTTTACGAAAGTTTTTGTAAGCTAAGCAGTGAAATAGCAACCATAGCAGCGGTGATAGCGACTGCGATCGCACCGGCGGCACACAAAAGCTAAGCGGCGGCGCCATCGGCGGCCACCATATAAAAGTACCCTGCAGCGGTGGCAGCGGTGGCAGCGGTGGCAGCGGCAGCAGCGGCGACCATTGTAAAAAATCAACCGGCGGCGGCAGCGGCGGCAGCAGCGGTGGCAGCGGCGGCACCGATCATTGTAAGAAATCAACCGGCGGCGGCGGCAGCGGCGATCATTGTAAAATCAACCGGCGGCGGCGGCAGCGGCGATCATTGTAAAAATCAACCGGCGGCGGCGGCGGCGCGGCGATCATTGTAAAAAATCAACCGGCGGCGGCAGCAGCGGCAGCAGCGGCAGCAGCAGCGGGGGCAGCGGCGGCGCTGGCAGCGGCGATCATTTTGAAAATTTTGAAATTTCGGCGCCACTTCGCGGCAGCGGCACCTCTTGAAAGTATAGATTTTAGCCGCTGCGAGTGGCGCTGCTCACCCCCGGCGCCACTCGCGGTGCCGCTCGCGCCATTATGCTCTCATGATCCTGGCTGATTCTTTGCTATAATCTTTTTGCTCTGTCCTTAAATTTTTCTATTTAGTTTTCATTCTTAGTCAGCAGTTAAACTGCCAAAAAAAGGTGGTGACAAACAAATTTTTTTATTAGCGCTTCGTTTTTTACTTTCCTTGCATCAAAATTAATATTGATGACCTCACAATACTTTTTAAAACTATATAAAAAAAATCAAAAGTTGAAAAATTGTTCGTGAAAAAGAAGCAATGCTGGTTCCGTTTTTATTTTCGTGTAACGTGCGGACATGCCCCTTTTAAAGATTTCTAAAATGTATTGGAGCATTTTCACCCTACCCCACCCAGTCGATTGCACCCTACCCCACCCAGTCGATTTCACCTACCCCACCCAGTCGATTCACATAAATGTGTAATCAGTGTGTAATCAACTGGGTGGGGTAGGGTGAAATCAACTGGGTGGGGTAAATGAAATCTGGGTGGTAGGGTGAAATCAACTGGGTGGGGTAGGGTGAAATCAACTGGGTGGGGTAGGGTGAAATCAACTGGGTGGGTAGGTGAAATCAACTGGGTGGGGTAGGGTGAAATCGACTGGGTGGGGTAGGGTGAAATCGACTGGGTGGGGTAGGGTGAAATCGACTGGGTGGGGTAGGGTGAAATCGACTGGGTGGGGTAGGGTGAAATCGACTGGGTGGGGTAGGGTGAAATCGACTGGGTGGGGTAGGGTGAAATCGACTGGGTGGGGTAGGGTGAAATCGACTGGGTGGGGTAGGGTGAAATCGACTGGGTGGGGTAGGGTGAAATCGACTGGGTGGGGTAGGGTGAAATCGACTGGGTGGGGTAGGGTGAAATCGACTGGGTGGGGTAGGGTGAAATCGACTGGGTGGGGTAGGGTGAAATCGACTGGGTGGGGTAGGGTGAAATCGACTGGGTGGGGTAGGGTGAAATCGACTGGGTGGGGTAGGGTGAAATCGACTGGGTGGGGTAGGGTGAAATCGACTGGGTGGGGTAGGGTGAAATCGACTGGGTGGGGTAGGGTGAAATCGACTGGGTGGGGTAGGGTGAAATCGACTGGGTGGGGTAGGGTGAAATCAACTGGGTGGGGTAGGGTGAAATCGACTGGGTGGGGTAGGGTGAAATCGACTGGGTGGGGTAGGGTGAAATCGACTGGGTGGGGTAGGGTGAAATCGACTGGGTGGGGTAGGGTGAAATCGACTGGGTGGGGTAGGGTGAAATCGACTGGGTGGGGTAGGGTGAAATCGACTGGGTGGGGTAGGGTGAAATCGACTGGGTGGTAGGGTGAAATCGACTGGGTGGGGTAGGTGAAATCGACTGGGGGGTAGGGTGAAATCGACTGGGTGGGGTAGGGTGAAATCGACTGGGTGGGGTAGGGTGAAATCGACTGGGTGGGGTAGGGTGAAATCGACTGGGTGGGGTAGGGTGAAATCGACTGGGTGGGGTAGGGTGAAATCGACTGTGGGGTAGGGTGAAATCGACTGGGTGGGGTAGGGTGAAATCGACTGGGTGGGGTAGGGTGAAATCGACTGGGTGGGGTAGGGTGAAATCAACTGGGTGGGGTAGGGTGAAATCGACTGGGTGGGGTAGGGTGAAATCGACTGGGTGGGGTAGGGTGAAATCGACTGGGTGGGTAGGTGAAATCGACTGGGTGGGGTAGGGTGAAATCGACTGGGTGGGGTAGGTGAAATCGACTGGGTGGGGTAGGGTGAAATCGACTGGGTGGGGTAGGGTGAAATCGACTGGGTGGGGTAGGGTGAAATCGACTGGGTGGGGTAGGGTGAAATCGACTGGGGGGGTAGGGTGAAATCGACTGGGTGGGGTAGGGTGAAATCGACTGGGTGGGGTAGGGTGAAATCGACTGGGTGGGGTAGGGTGAAATCGACTGGGTGGGGTAGGGTGAAATCGACTGGGTGGGGTAGGGTGAAATCGACTGGGTGGGGTAGGGTGAAAATCGACTGGGTGGGGTAGGGTGAAATCGACTGGGTGGGGTAGGGTGAAATCGACTGGGTGGGGTAGGGTGAAATCGACTGGGTGGGGTAGGGTGAAATCGACTGGGTGGGGTAGGTGAAATCGACTGGGTGGGGTAGGGTGAAATCGACTGGGTGGGGTAGGGTAAAATTTAGCCAATGCATTTGTCTTTTTTATTTCTATGCTTTGGTATCTGCACCTTTTCATACTAAAACGCAATAAATTTTTGACTTTAAAAGCTTTCTTTTTTAATTTGACCGTCCCTTAGCAACTCTTTCTTTTCTTGTGACATATGTAAATATAAACAAGGTAACTGGCTAAGCACAAGCTAAGCCCTTTTGGAAAATTTCACCAATACGGATGTTAAAGTTTTTGAGCAGCAAAATAAATAAATAAATAAATAATATGATTATAATTTATTTTGTAATGATAATTTTTTTAATGAAAAGAAAATTTCGAAAATCCCTAGATTGATTTTTTTGCCTAACTTATGTGAGTAGGAAGTCTTTGAAAATCAGCCTGATTCAGGGCCACGTAAAACAAAATTAGAAATAGAGTACATTTTGCTCATTTTTCGTCCAAAACTGCAATTTTATTCAGTGCTTATTGAGTTTTGAGCGTCAAAAATAATAATTTTGTCGTGAAATTTCAAAATTTCTCAAGATTTGAGGCCCCAAATATTTTTTTTCGGCTTCGAATTTTGAAAGAAATAATCACGCAACTCTAAAATTGTTTTAAGAGACTGTGACCAATTCTGTAGTACATGTGTGTGTGTGTGTGTGTGTGCAAAAAAGACGTTCCAAGGTCACTTAAACTTTGCCCTCTGCGCTTCTTTGTCTCTTTGCATCAACATTTTGATGATTGCAGAAAATTCAGCAAGTTTTTTTCAGTGTCTAATTTTTCTTCTGCATAATCCAAAATCGCGTTTTATCAACTTCTAAATGTGCTTTGGAGCGTAAAACGATAGAAAACATGTTTTTAAAGGTTGCAAAAACATTTTTGGCCAAAAAATTTTGACCGAAAATTGACTTTCTGACTTGGGACCAGTGCTCGAAATTTTTGAATTTGGTCGTACTCGTACTTCGTACCTTATTTTTTTGCTCGTACTCGTAGTCGTACCTCGTTGCTCTTATTATTTGGTCTCGTATTTCGTATTCGTACTCGTACTGACCATTTTTTTCTCTCGTACTTCGTACTCGTAGTACGAGTATGAAGTACGAGTACGACTTCCGATACACTGATTCAGGAGGCTCAGGAAATCGTAGACGAATACCTTTCTATGCTGGTTGAGAAACTAAAAAACAGAAAGAAAAGAAAGAAAAAAATGAGAAAAATGATCTTTTGTATGGGTTGATTGAGTAGAAAACGCATTTTTACTCATTGTTGACGATAGGCTAACAAGGGACCCGCGCGAACTGTCAACTCACTCACGTCATTTCTGAAAGTTTTATCGTGTAGCCCATAGTCGATTTACTTAGTGTTGCTGCGAGGGATTTTCCGGACAGAAAGAAAAATTTTGAGTACGAGACTAAAGAAATGTGTAAAACGTGAAAATTTTGCCTTGGTCCCCTCTATGGTTTTTTTTTAATTTTTTAAAATTCATTCGGTTTTCGAATAGGCTGATTTGAATAGGCGACGCTAGTGACGCTAGTGACGACTACCACACCCATGAATTTTACACCCATCAATTTTTTTTTGATCGTCTTCGCTGGAAAAAAAGTAAAAAAAAAAATATTAAAAGGCCTAGTGACGACTACCACACCCATCAATTTTCAAAATATTTTAACTTTTTTTTAGTTTTTTTTTAATATTTTTTTACTTTTTTTCCAGCGAAGACGATCAAAAAAAAAAAAATTGATGGGTGTAAAATTGATGGGTGTGGTAGTCGTCACTAGCGTCTTAAAAAACTAAAAAAAAGTTAAAATATTTTGAAAATTGATGGGTGTGGTAGTCGTCACTAGGGCCGAATAGGCTTAGGCTTAGGTTTTTTCTTGGATGTGCATTTCGCTTTCAGCACTTTATTTTTAGCAATATGGATGCAATGAAGCAAGAGATTATGGAGCAATTAGCGAACGGACTATCATTGGTGCGGTGCGATCTAACTTGGGGTGATGTGTTATAAAGTTATAATGTGTTATATAGTCTTTAGTCTCGTACTCAAAATTTTTTTTTCTGTCCGGAAAATCCCTCGCGGCTACACTAAGTAAATCGACTATGGGCTACACGATACAACTTTCAGAAATGCCGTGAGTGAGTTGAAAGTTCGCGCGGGTCCATTGTAAGTAAAATGTAGTGTAGAGAATGTAAGCTAAATTCGTTCACATTTCATAAATTTATAGTTTGAAAAGTTGGTTTTCAGTGAAGGTACGATTCGTACTTTACTTCTCGTACTTCATACTCGTACTTAACGTTCTTACTTCGTATTCGTACTCGTAGTACGAGTACGAGTATGAAGTACGAGTACGACTTCCGAGCACTGCTTTGTCCCAGGTTAAGGGTACTGGAGGTTAGCTAGATACCTTATTTTTATTTACGAAAGGGTGTTCCACCTCGTTTTGGTTACTGTAGCTGGGCAAAAGAGACTCTATATGCATTTTATGATTGAAAGTACATCTCGTAATCATGTCCAATGAGTAGGAATTCTTTGAAAATCAGCCTAATCTAGGGCTACGTAAGACAAAATTAGAAATAAAGTACATTTTGCTCATTTTTCGTCCAAAGCTGCAATTGTATCCAGTACTTATTGAGTTTTGAGCGTCAAAAATAATAATTTTGACGTGAAATTTCAAAATTTCTCAAGATTTGAGGTCCCAAATATTTTTTCTGCTTCCTTCGGGGGCGCAGGGGGCTTGAGGGCTTGAAGTTGATCATAATTCTGTTCATATATCTTTTTATCATAATTCTGAAATCAATTTTTCAAAGCTTTTGGCCAGTGTTTAAGTACAGTTAATTGGACGTTCTTTTTATACACGAGCATGTTCCACGTAGGCAGAAGTCACTTTATTAACACATCTAAAGTAATACAGACAAACACATCCACACATATCACTAAACAGACTACTGGCCACATAGGCTATTTCTTGCAGTTCCAGAGCAATCTAAGAGTCCGTTTTCTGCAGTTCTAACTGGTGTAAGAAAAGTTCAGGGTAGACTTTTGAGCATTTATTTAGGACATTGATTTCATAAAAGCAATCCAAACGTATTGTTTTTTGTAGCCCTGCATCTTTTTTTCTCAAATAGTATTTAAAAGAAAAGTATAATCATTAGTATACCGTATTGTCTATAATAAGGCTCCCGGGACATTATTTTTTAACCCCTCGAAAATCGGGAAGTTTTGAGGTCGATCTGGAGATTTTTGGATAAAAATTGAGAATCCAAAAAGCGGAATCTGTAGAGCTCGTGGGAGTTAAGAAAACGCAATAAACAGCTTTGCAAAAAATTGACTCTGCGCTGAGATATAGGTCCTCAAAGTTGAGGGGGCCTTATTAGAGGGGGTGCCTTATTAGAGGGGGTGCCTTATTAGAGGGGGTGCCTTATTAGAGGGGGCCTTATTAGAGGGGTGCTTATTAGAGGGGGTGCCTTATTAGAGGGGGCTTATTAGAGGGGGCCTTATTAGAGGGGGGAGAGGAAGAGGGAGGAAGAAAATTTTAGAGGAAATACGGTAATCATTATGATTATAACTTTGAGCTGTAAGCATCTCAGGCATCCGCCTTACAATACAGTACAGGGCAGATCTCCAAAGTGCGGAATCAGCATTTTGCTGACTGTGACACAGAAGTGCTGATTTTTTAAAAATTAAAATAAAAAATCATCACTTTTAGGCTGAAAAATTAAATAGAAAAACTGAAGAAGATTTTACTTATCACGGACTTAATGCCGTGTAAGGCAAATCTTCGTTGATTCTAGGCACCAGGGCCGCACCGGATATGAAAAAATATCGGATCTGATATCGGTGTCAAAAAGCGCCGGATATCGGATATCCGGTGCCCTGCTAGGCACTATCTGAATGTGAAAATGTTGTGAGAAAGTAAAAGCAAACAAAAAATTCAAAATAGGATTCCAAAATTTTTCCTGCAATTTTGCATTTTTTTAATAAAGCTTGTGGGTTATAGATGAAAATAATATGAATGGTAAAGTTGCTCGAAAAATTTTTGCAAATTGACTGCTGCCAAAAGACCGTACCTAGTGAAGTCTGGCCATTAAATACTGGCCAGTAGATAGGCGATTGCAAACTGCGAGAAATAATAATAGCATTTAACAAGTAATTGTTATTGTAATCATTTTCGCTAAACCGACACTACAAGTCCAAAGGCGTTGTTTTTTGTGAATTGTAGGATATGTACTCGATCCTTCGTAGTCAAATTCAAACATGTAATTTTATGTTAAATGCTTATTAAAAAAAGGGATTAAAGCACCTTATGGCTGTAAAAAAAGTATCATGTTTCAAAATCCAATCCGGTGGGGAGGTTAGTTGGCACGTGCACACCTGCCACTCCGCCAGCCCCCTCCCCCCATCCCCCGGTTAAACCCCTACATCGGTGGTTTTGAAAATAGTTCTTTGATCCTTACTAGGCTAACTTGAAAATTAGCCCTAGCAGTCAAGTTGAATTAATCCAACAGCAAACAAAAAATTAATTTTACAGACTTAAAGAGAAAGATGAACTACCCCACCAACAGCTACCGAGAAATGCTGTATTTGTTTACTAAAAATTTAAAGCGTGCACGATTATGCCTCAATTGAATCAAACCCCAGATCTCGACCCCAGCAACAGAATTTTTTAACGCCTTATTTGTTACAGAAATACATTCCAGGATATCTTTTTAGTTCCCAACATATTCTGATTTCTGTTGAAAATGACCTAAAACAACCTCTTTAACTAACCACTTCCCAGAGATGCTCGATTGGATTGAGATCGGGAGACTGCGATGGCCACTTCAAAACATCAACATCGTTGTCAACAAACCAGTTCTGCAGAAGCTTAGATGTATGCTTTGGGTCATTGTCCTGCTGAAAAAGCCAGTCGGCGTCAAGGCATGTGATAGCGTGCTCCAGCATATTCTCCTCCAAAATGTCGCGATACTTTTTGGCGTTCATAATTCCTTGATACTTGATACTTCGGATTGTTTCGCTGGCCTTGAGGACGTTGGACGTATTGATTCCCATCGGACAAGAACAGGTTGAACTTGCTTTCATCGCTCCAGAGCACCTTTCCCCAGTCGGCATAGACCAATCCTTGTGAAGTTGAGCAAAGGTCAGACAAGCTTTGGCGTTTTTTTTCAAAATCCACGGCTTCTTTGATGGTTTGGCAGCAGGAAGATTTTGTCGTCTAAAACGATGTTCATAGAAGCAAATTCAATTAAAACAAAAACTTAAAGAGAATATTGCGAGCCGTACGAGTCGTAATCCCAAGCCGGAGGCGTTCATTTGCATAGTTGGCCACATCTATTGCAGTCTTCTTTGGATCCTCTTTCACGATTCTGACGAGCACACGATCATTTCTCGCAGTTGACTTGCGCGGGATAACTGCAAAATTATGGCATAAACTGTAAAAATTTATGCTTGGGGTATGTTTTTTTTCCGCTACTGTAATTTGGGTAGCTCAGTGGTAGACGGTCGGGTTCGGTTCCAGCACACTGCCTAGCTTTTTGTTTGAAATTTTTATATTTAAAAAATAATTATTGTTTGAATATACCTGGTCTCCGCCTTTTGAGAATTTAAAATTGCCCGTGTAACGCGCTGGTATGCACCTTTAAGCACCTTTTGAAATAAAAAGTCAAATTTTTATTAAAAATATTGCCTACCACTCCTTGGAGGCAGATAGTCTTTGTAGGGCATTTTAAGGTTATTTTGACTAAATTATTATATTTTTTGCTGAAACTAGCCAAAAGAGCCTTTTTATCCGATTATGGGATGAGGGAGTTAACTAAGTAAGTGCTCCCATTTTTTGCTTCCATATTTTTGTTTGCTACGTATAATAATTTATAAATGTTAAATAAGTTTCATGAGAAAAAAGAGAGATAGTAAAAAAAGCAGTGATTCATGCTCACAATTCACCTCTTACAAAATGCACACACTCATCCCAGCTTATGACAAAGTTATTTTGAGAGAAATAAACTTTAAATGTATGAAATTAGCCCCCTTTTTAAGATCAGCCAAGTTAAGACAAGTCTTAGTGGCATACTTAGTGGTATCCGTAGACGTTCTAATAGAGCCCCTACCTCTCTTATATTAAAAAAAATTACACCGTTTTTATTCTGGTCGCAGTCTTTTCCATGAAAACAGGGGTTTTGAAGTTTTATGTGCGTCAGACTGCGCGGCTAAACGCATATTAAATTTCGATGCTCTAACGAAAAATCATCATATGAAAAAGAAAAATTCCGATTGGTTTGTGATGCATCGTGTTCTGGCTATGAGAGTGGTCTTTCCCCCTACGCCTCCTACGTCCTACACCCCCGGAGGGGCCGTAGGAGGCTTCGAAGGTTATATATCCTAAAAGGGGTATCCTGGTACCCCCAAAAGTCAAAATTTTCAAAAATATTTTTTCCGGAAATGGTCTTCCGTCACCAAAAAACATGTTTTCTACAAGTTTCAATGTCTAAAACGTTGCAAACAGTGGTTAAAACACAATTTTGGGACACGTAGATATACTGTATTCCGGCCGGTCTTTTGATTAGTGACTGTCCATCTCCATGTCATTGTCTAACTCCACAACATCAGTATCATTAAAAATGTTTGATTAAAAACCGAACAAAAAAGATCTACCTTTCGAAATTTTTCAGCCAACCAACGCTTGCTTTGAATGCTTCCAGCTCTTCGCATGAAATTCCACCAGTAGCCGCTATTTGTGCTCCTGCATCTTTCTCAACTGATTAGCCAATTAATTCGCCAATTTTTGAGCTTTTCTACAGTACTGGATAAGGCGAAAAAACACATATCAATCTTAACAAGAGAAGCGGATCAGTCATCAAATCTTCGTGATTTCTGATTTCAGAACTCTTTTTTAGCATTCAATTTGAAATATTCATTTCAATTGTTCGAGTATTCTGCCTTTTTCGAACCCGACCTTCGTTACGTACCCGGTACAGCAATAAAGAAACAGTATACATGTTTAAAAAATATTAACCGAAGTTGTTAAATTTTTGATTGAATTTTTTTAACAAAAATTCGAGCTAAATTTCTAAATAATCTGATAAGAAATATAAGGATCCAAACAAAATGGGTAATATTTATTTCTGCCAGCTAATCTGTGAAAAATTGCCACTTATTTCGCTAAAATGTTCGCTAATTTGAAATTAACATTTTTTTAAACTTTTGCGTTGATTTTTTTTTAAATCTTGCGTTATTGTGTAGCCCAGGAGTTTAACTTTGTATAGAGCTATTAAACTCTAGGCCAATGTGAAAAGCGAGATGTTTTTTTCGCCTTGGTCCCCTGTTGTTTTTTTGTAATTTTTAAGCTGTAGGCTTAGGCAAGGGTATGCCAGCGCATGTTAGAACGGACTCAAACATGAGTCGGCGCTAGTGAAGAATAGGGTTCCAAAAATCAGCTTGGTCCCCCCTGTTGTTTTTTTTGTAAAACAACAGGGGGGACCAAGCTGTTTTTTATTAAAATTTATAGGACCAAACTAGTTTCTACGAAAAGCAATAGGGGGGACCAAGCTGTTTTTTACGAAAAAACAACAGGGGACCAAGCTGATGTTTGAAACCCTATTCTTCACTATAGCCCATGAGTCTAAGGTATGCTTGAGTCCTTCCTAACATACGGCCGGCCTATCCTTGCCTTAGCCTCAAGTCTTAAAAATTACACAAAAATCAACAGGGGGGACCAAGGCAAAAAAAACATCCCGCTTCTCATATAGGGCGAAACTCTATTTGAAAAATTTTAGAAATTTAGAATTTTAAAGGTTTTTATGAAGTAACTTTTATTTTTTCAAACCCCTAAATTTATAAATTTTCAGTTTATTAAATGGAGTTTGATATCTTGCTAGCAGCTGAGATCCTGGGCCACACAATGATGCAAGTAGGGTTGGCCTGGGGAGATTGGCCTAAAAAATTTTGCGGGGGGAGGAGCGGGGGGGAGATGGCCAATTTTTTTTGCGGGGGGGAGGTATAAGAAAATTCGGCTGAGAGCGGGGGAGGGAGGAGGCCAACCCTAGATGCAAGTGCTACACGTTAATAGCGGGAATTTCTCACATTAAGTGCCAATTAAATATCAGCCAAACAAAATTATTTAAAAATGTAATTTTTTAAAGGCAAAAATTTGCCACATGAAATTTTAACTATAAAGAAAAGCCAGCTATTTTAATTACATATTTTAAAATAAAAAACAATTGCAGTCAATGTGTCATATAAAATTAACTTTTTTGATTACAGTACTTTTTATTAGTAATCCCTACCAAATATTTTAGCACTTATTCACTTTCGCCTCCAACAAATTGTGATAAAAGTTAGTGTGTATGTATCTTGTTGAAGGCACTTTGTCCCCTTGCTCGCCTGCCTACCCTTTGCTACCGTAATCCCCAGTCATAGTCCCAGTCTCTTTGTGCAGACGATGAAAGAAAGGGATGGCGAGGGGGAAGGCAATTCGTTATACTCTGTTTTCCAACCCATAAAATCAATATTTTTTATTTTTTGTGACTGTTCCAGCTGGGACATTTGCTCAGGCCTCAGCTTTTCATATTTTCCTCTTTAACAATTTTGTTTAAAATTATTATTTTCAAGGGTCATTTTTAATTGAAGTTTTTGAGATTTAGATTGTCTCACATTTTTTAAATATTGCAAAAACAACAAAAACCAACCTAAAGAATTTTAAACATCGATGTAATTCCTCAAAACCTCCAAAGTATAGGGTGGCGCAAGAAATTCGGCCAATTTCAAACATCCATAACTTTTTGTTCTGACACGATTTCGAAATTCTGTGAACGCAGAACACCTTAGAATTACGGGCGCTTTCATTTGGTATCAAACCCAGAGAAATTTTTTTGACTTTTTTGCCTTGGTCCCCCCTTTGGTCCAAAAACACAAAAAAGTTAATTTTTTGATTTTAGAGCAAAACTGAATTCCATTGAACGCCAATTCGATGCCAACTGACAGCTCTCGCAGACACAACACTCACTTACAACACCGCAATACCATTTTATCGAACACACCCACCAATAACAACAACAAAAACGAACTTCTGCGACTGTGGCTCGGAACCTTTGCATGACCACCGAGACGAAAATGCGTACGGAACTTCCCTTGAACAGACTTTGGACTCGCCTCTTTTATCCACTCTGCAACGCAAAATGCTTTTTGCTCCGGCGTGAAGACCATCTTGCTCTAAAAACACAAATCCATAAAGCCTTAATTATCGGACCAAAGGGGGACCAAGACAAAAAAGTCAAAAAATTGTCAAAAAAAAATTTTTTTGGGTTTGATACCAAATGAAAGCGCCCGTAATTCTAAGGTGTTCTGCGTTTACAGAATTTCGAAATCGTGTCAGAACAAAAAGTTATGGATGTTTGAAATCTGCCGAATTTCTTGCGCCGCCCTGTAAATTTGAAACTGTTAGTTTGTTCCAAAAGTTCGCGGAAATTAGCCTTGGTCACCATATTGTGTTTTTTCGCAATTTTTTTCGCATGAAATCCAAAACAAAGTCAACAACAAATTTTCAAAAAATGAGGCAAAACAAAATATATAAACCAAGCAAAATTCCGCCAACTTCTGGGAAGGCCTAATGCCATTGCTATTATCTCAATATTCCATGCTTTTATGACTACTTGTCCTAAATATTCCACTGGCTACATGAGCATTTGAACCTGTGTACTATAGTAGTAGCTGCTCTGAGGTAGTTTTTAAACGTTGTGGTGAAGAATCTTCCTTAGTTTTCACTATCTCTTTGTTGAGATTAGCTTTGGGAGTAAGTAGATCCCAGATGTTTTAATCTACCTCAGAATGGGTGTGCACAGGTGTATTCCGGCGAATTTATCAAAAAAAACAAATATTTTCTATTCTACAACATTCTACACTATGATCAGGATTTTGTAAGACAGGTTATTATTTTTTCATTCTGGTAGCTCAATTTTTTTTATAGTTCTCAAAAACGTCAAATTTGATGCTGAGCATCAAAATTACCTGTACAGTCAAACCCCGGTATAGTGCGACTCCGATATAGTGCGAACCCCGATATAGTGCGACCTTGAGCTGGATTTGGTTGAATTCACTCTAAATAGAGGAAACTATGGTCTCGATATAGTGCGACCCCGATATAGTGCGATTTTTCCCCGGTCCTGACTAATAAAAAAACCCCCGATATAATGCGAATTTCAATTTCTTTGCACATTTCCAAATAAAATTCTGAAATAGGTTTGATAGATGAGCACTCCCAAAAAGCGACGCATGATTTCGGTGGCAGAGAAGAAAGCGATCATCGAAGCGGCCGAGAAGGACAAAAACAAGACGAACAATTCAAATTGCCGGACAATTCAAATTGCCGGCAAATTGCCGGACAATTCGCGCGATTCTGAAGAACAAGGACGCAGTGCTCGGGGCGATCGAAGAAGGCAGCCAACCAAAACGTGCGCGACTCAAGACCGGCAGGCATGACCAAATGGAGGCGGCTCTCATCGTCTGGCACAAGCAGGTTCGAAGCAACAATGTTCCAGTTAGCGGGGATCTGATGAAGATTAGCAATCTTATTCACCACTTTTGATTTTTATGCATCTCTGTTGATTTTATCCGCCTCTTACAGGAGAAGGCACTCGTCATTGCAGCTGAGCTGGGCATCGTAGACTTTGAAGCGAGCAATTGATGGCTGAACAGACTCTTTGTACAGTGAAACCCCGATATAGTGCGATTTTACAACCACTTTAGTATAAAACCCCGATATAGTGCGACTCCTATATAGTGCGACCCCGATATAGTGCGATTTTTCCCCGTTCCCCAGGGGTCGCACTATATCGGGGTTTGACTGTATTTGACTTCACACACCTGTTTTTCATATATTTTGTTTTCTTATCTCCGATGTTTTTACCCCGTTTTGTAGCTGAGATTTTTCTCTATCGATTGAGTGCTCAAACACACTAGTTAAAAATAATATTTGAGGAAATCACACCAAATGTTAGGTAAAAAACTGGTAAAAAGGGGTGAGGTAAAAACTTGGTTTTTTACCTAACACTTGTGTGATTTCCTCAAAAGTTATTTTTTGCTACGGTGTTTGACCGCTCAATCGATAGAGAAAAATCTCAGCTACAAAACGGTGTGATTTTTTTATTGAAATATACAAAAAATAGGTGTATGAGTCAAAAAAAGGTAATTTTGATACTCAACGTCAAATTTGACGTTTTTGAGAACTCTTTTTTTTTGGAAAAATGTACATAAAAATTTCTAAAAGAATTTTTTTGGCTAAACTTCACTTTACCGGAAATCCGAAAACGGGGTTTCAGGGGCTCTAAAGTATTTTTTATGGCGTGAAACACGTAGAAAACACGTTTAAATGTGTGGGAAAGCCATTTTTCGAAAACAAAATTTTTCGAACCACAGGGGGGTATCATGGTTTTTTTAGCCAAAATATGAATAATTTGAATTGGCGCCTTTTGAATTTTGAAGGGATTAAGGGCTGTATTGGGAGAGGAAGGGAACAAAAAGGGGCCACTAATCACACAAGGGCCAGTAACAAGAAGATGTTGAACATAGTTTTGTTAACTGGGGCCTACCGCATAAATAAACTCTGGTATGCTTGCTTTTTCATGCATCCAGAGTCACTTTCGAGTGATTTGTGTCTGAGGTATGTGGGTGTGCGCATCTCAACCACAAGCCCCCTACATGCATCCAGAGTCACTTTCGAGTGATTTGTGTCTAAGGTATGTGGGTGTGCGCATCTCAACCACAAGCCCCCTACATGCATCCAGAGTCACTTTCGAGTGATTTGTGTCTAAGGTATGTGGGTGTGCGCATCTCAACCACAAGCCCCTACATGCATCCAGAGTCACTTTAGAGATTTGTGTCTATGATTCCAAGAAGCCCCTTCAAGGGGCTTGAGAGAGATGCTCACTGCCTTAGATGATTCAGAAGTACTCTAGATCAAAATGCATATAGAGTCTCTTTTTGCTACGACCCAGTTGAAAAACATGGTAAAAGACGAAAATTCAGACATTAATTTGCATAAAATATCTAAAGCTATAAATTTTTTCATAAAATTTCCCAATACAGCCCTCAATCCTTTAAAATTCAAAAGGCGCCAATTTAAATTTTTCAAGTTTTGACTGAAAAACCATGATACACCCCCCCTGTGGTTCGAAAAAAAAATTTTTTTCGAAAAATGGCTTTCACACTTTTAAACGTGTTTTCTACGTGTTACGTCATAAAAATACTTTAGAGCCCTTGAAACCCCGTTTTCAGATTTCCGGTAAAGTGAAATGCGGCCTTTTTTTTTTTTTTCAGTTTACCGAAAATACTATCCATAAAAAAGTGAAGTAACTGGTGTAACAAAAGTTCTGCAACACTTTTCTAGTCAATTTTTCAAACGATTTTTTATATAATGTAAAAAAAATCAATTAATAGGTTTTGTAGCCGTACATCATTTAAATATAATATTACACTTAACTAGATCATTTAAGAAAACTGAAGAATTTTAGAAAAGTCAGCCATTGGCTTCAAACACCTGTAAGATCATTTGAGAATTTAACGAGCATTTTTACCACTTCAACTAGTCAAAAGCTTAATTCAGGGTTTCACTTTTCAACATTATCTTAGCACAATGTTCTAGCACAGAGTCATACTTACAAAAGCTATTTTACAGAAATTATTTAAAAAATATGAGAATAGAGATATGGCCTTTTGAACAAAAAATGTATATTTAAAAAAAAGGTCAAAATCCAAATTTTTGGATTTTGGTCACTTTTAAAGAAACTGATTTTATTAAAGAGATTGTAACTGGTGTAAAAAAAGTTCCCGGTGGGTTTTTAGGCTAATGTTTAATAACAAATTTTATTTCAAAAAAATTTTCCAAACATATGGTTTTGTGGCTCTTTCCTTCCTCTACCGCATGATATATAAAGTTTTTATTTTACTCAATAAAATGGCCTCCCTGGAAAAGCGTCAATGGCATTTTGGATCATTTCTTGGGGAACCGCGTCCCACTCTCTGACCAATGATGCCTTCAGTGCCGGGATGGATTTGTGGGGCCTAGAGCAGGCCTTTGACTGGAGGTGAGGCCAGGCAAAGTAGTCCATGACATTGAGGTTGGGAGAATTGGGCGTCCATTCACCTTCTGGGTTGCGCCAATCAGGGTCAACAGTGATGGAAAGAGCTACAAAACCATATGTTTGGAATATTTTTTTGAAATAAAATTTGTTATTAAACATTAGCCTAAAAACCCACCGGGAACTTTTTTTACACTAGTTATAACCAAATAAATCACAAATAATAAAGGCAGGAAAACCAATTGCTTTTTATTGCGAAACAACGTAAACGGACAGACGAAAGCAGTTCGAATTTCTTGTTTTCTGATTTTTGCTGATTCCTAAAATTGTCAGAGAATAAACACAGCTAATATGGCATGACAGTCGTAAAAGTTTGTAAATACAATGACACAAAAAATTATAAAAAAAGCTGGAAAATTCAATACTGGTCAAATTTTTTGACACACCCTGTACTTTCTCATCTATGAGATCAACACATTTTCAGAAAAAATGAGTGAGTTACTAATTTGAACTGTAAATCATAGCTGATAAAGTGTTTTCGAAAAAATAAACACACTGCTATATACAGTCGACTCTCGATATAGTGACACCCCCAAAAGTTCGTTCCCGTCTTGGGTCCGACACTTTTCAATTTTTGAAGGCTTTTCCCAGTTATGTTCTGACATTCTGGTTCTAAATATCGTAAGGATTCCGATTTTGCCGATCGTTTCTAAAACAGAAAATAAATAAATTTTGGATTAAAAAATTAAAAACTCGATATAGTGACACCTCTTTTTGGAAAACAGGTGTCACTATGTCGAGTTTTTAATTTTTTAATCAAAAATTCATTTTCTGTTTTAAAATGATGTGCGAAATCGGAATCCTTACGATATTTTTTGGACCAGACAGTCAGAACATAACTGGAAAAAGCCTTCAAAAATTGAGGTAAAAAAAATGTCGGACCCAAGGCGGGAATGAACTTTTGGGGGTGTCACTATATCGAGAGTCGACTGTACAGCAATAAATAAGCTTTCAACTAAGGTATTACAGTCAACTCTCGATTTAACGAACCCCCTATTTAACGAAACTCTCGATTTAACGAACCTCCGAATGTGATTTGTTTGGTTAAATCTCAAATAAGGTAAAGCTTACCTTCGATTTAACGAAACTATCGATTTAACGAAACTCTTGATTTAACGAACCTTTTTTGGAATTCCTACTGATAAAGTCACTCTCGATTTAACGCAACTTTCAATTTTTAACGTGTTTTTGTTTAACAGCATTAATTTTCCTGTTTTTGTTTACTGTTTACGAAGAACAATGTGTTGTCGATAAGGACGTCATGGATGAGTTGATCGATGCTTGGACAGAACTTCAGCAGCTAGAAGGTGATGATCATGAAGCGACGGTGTCCGACTTCATTGCTGTGGATGACTTGGTGCTTACATGTAAGTATCAATTACACATTTTTTTACCAGTTAATTATTTTCAAGGTGCTACTCTTTCGCTAGCTGAAATCGTAGAAGATGTCTCGAGAACGGAAGGCCCTGGCGACGAAGAAGTGGATTTCGACAAAATAGAAGTGGGAAAACCGCCAATATCTCGTCTCGATGCCCATCCTGCCTTCCTGATTGTCCAGCAATATGTTGAAGAAAACTTCTGTGATCCTTCTGTGCTTCGACTCAGTGATGCCTCAGATGATGCCTTTTACAGATATCGTCAAAAGAAAATGAAGCAATGTAGAATAACCGATTTCTTCGAATCTAATTCTTGAACATTGTTTGCGAAGTGTGTTGTTATTCTTGATGCAATAAAGTTTTATTGATTCAGCGTTGTTAAGCGAACACAGTCAACTTTTGATTTAACGAACATTACAATAAAAATTGTACACCAACTTTCAATTCAACGAACCCTCGTTTTAACGAAACTCTCGATTTAACGAACATTTCTGCCGGTCCCCAGGGGTTCGTTAAATCGAGAGTTGACTGTACTTGATTGAAACAAAAATAAAAACGTGTGAAACGTGCTTTATTGAAAAATGAAAAAAAAAAATTCATATGGGTCGAAAAGACCCACTTAGTAGTTTGAGGGTTAATGTGTTTTATTAAAAATCTGTTGATTAACATAGTTAGAATATACAAGACCTTTCTTTATTATGGCTATACGCGAATTCACCCACACATGCAAATTTTGTGTTTCTTTCCTTTTCTTTAATTTTTTTTGTTATCGTTCTTCCCTTTAAGACAAGAACCTTTAGACAGAAAAACCTACAAAAACACCCTTAAGCAATCAAGCAATTCATATCAAATTCATTCAAAACATCAAGCGTGAATAGACCAACAAAGGTTTACAGTTGAACAATTCTTTCGACCAATTCCCTTGCGAGGATTTCTTCCACCATTTCCTGCCGAACAGCATTCATCCCATCCTGGTCGAAATCGGGTTCGCCTTCACGAGAAACGCATACTGGCAAACGAAGACCCCGCAATCATCACCGTTGGACTGCATTGGGATGTTCTGAAAAGAAGAAATCATCTTTTATATTCAATCAAACCTTCATGGCGACGACTGCGAATGTTGTTGGCCACGAACGAACGCCGAATAGAATCCTTTGCTTTTTCCGACATCTCCACTTCTACCAGAACGCTGCCGATGATGCTTCGAGGCGGATCCTTGCTTGTCATCGCTTGCTTCTGCACGACTCCTTGAAAGCGCTTACTGTCGACTTGATCCTGATCAGCGAGGTGATTGTGCTTGGCGGTAAGAGTGATCCTTCCCTTTTTCGTCACGGCTCTGCCTAAAAATAGAAAAAGAAAAAGCTGAAGCAACGACTTGCCTCAGCATTTGTTTCGTGCCACTATGTTCGTTCGTTTCTTGACAATGTCTTCCAGTAAAGGCAGCCATTCGAATCCATCAGCATCTCTTTGTTCTTTTCCGTCGTTAGTAGTTCGATACTCATCCTTGCACTGAAACACAAGAAAAATCAATGTAATCAAGATAAAAGAAAAGAACAATGAAAAACAGCACAAATGGTGAACAAGTAATGCAGCACACAAAAAACACAACTGTAGAAAGAAAAACAAAATTTGTGTGTGTGGGTGAATTCGTGTGTGGGTGAATTCGGTGTGGGTAAATTCGGTGCCGCCCCTTTATTATAGAACCCGCCTCTAATGTAAGAAACTCCTGGAGGGAAGTTGAAAAATTTAAGACACGGGTTTCCTATTAGACGAAATAATGCACTTAAAAGACGATATTGAAGAAAGATTGGCTATTTATGTTTAAAAAAAAATTATGAAGTATTCTTCTCTGAAGACTTTTTGCTGTTGGTATCTGTCATTCACAAGTTATTATTTTTCTGTGGAATACCGCAAATTTCCACTGGATTATCATGAACTCTCCCTTCTTTATGAAAATCGCGGCAAAATTTTTTTGTTAGAAATCCGCCTCACTTCTTTTTTGCCTTACCTTTTACCACCTTCCGCCTTACCACCTTCCGCCTTACCACCTTCCGCCTTACCACCTTCCGCCTTACCACCTTCCGCCTTACCTTTTCTACTTGCCGGACGATTTTGATTATCTTATCAAAAAATCAAAAGACGTAGTAAAATCCACATTTTCATTTAACAAAAAAAAACCGCTTTTTTCATTTACTTACAAGTCACTCAATGATGCATCAAGAAGGCATTACACATCTAGTCAACAAGCAAAATAAAGCAGTTACTGCAAATGGTATCTTATACATACGTAATTAACCAATTTTTTATGATTGATTTTCAGGCAAACCACTCACATATGTACTTTTAGAAATACTAGCCTGTTTAACCAGAGAAGAGCTGATTAAACTCAGCTGTGCTAGCAATCTAATTTCAAAATTTATTAATAAACATTTTAAAAATCATCCGTATATGCTGCTATTCTTTTTGGATATCAAATTTTACGAGAACCACGGTTACATGTTCCTATACGCTAAAAATATTGCAGACGATGCAGTTAGTTCATTCTCAATGAATTTGGCTAAAAAATACCTGCGATTCAATTACAGCGATATTCAGTTCACTTCAAAAAAGCAGTCATTACAACGTTTAGAAATGATAAAGCACGTGTGGGCTGGTCAAAGCTTAGACATCACAATAGAAGAACAGTTTTCCGAATGCTTTTTTAATTTGTTATATGGTACCAGCAGCTTCAAAAAGCTGAAGCTTACTTATCTAGGCGAAAAACTAGTAGTAGAAAGAAATTTTTTGATGCATTTCTCAACTCTGACCATCCAAAAACTTACATTAAAAGGCCTTTTGTATGAACCAAGAGACATTGCTGACTATTTGCACTCTACCAGTAACTTACAAACCAGAAGGAAATTAAGTGTGTGCTCTTATAGTGAAATCGACCAAGAAAAGACTTATGAACTACTTCAATTAATAAAAGAGGTAAGATATTTATAAAAAGTTTCTTTGAAAATTCGGCGCTAGTATAGAACACCACCCGCCCCCCCTTAAAAAAATCAGACCTTCTAAAAGTCGTTGTAACGGCCCTTTGGAACAACAAGTTTAGGATTAGCCCTTAGGCTTAGGGGTAGGCCAGCGTATGGAAGTTGTGACTAATAAGTGTTTTGCGCACCTTTTCTGGGGTCTGGAACATATATTTGGGTGCTTTTTACTTAAGTTTTAGAAGGCATAAGTTTTGTGGGGGTATTCTATACTAGGGTTGAAAATTTCTATTAAGAAGGCATGTCCGTTTAATTTTCAACATCTGTAGGGATATTCCAGCTTATTATGGAGTTCCTGTTTATTACCAGGTTGAGGAATAAGTTCGCGGACTTGTTTGCTATGAAAAAATTTATAGTGAAGTACGAGAGAAAAAAAAGGTCAGTACGAGTACGAATACGAAGTAAGAACGTTAAGTACGAGTATGAAGTACGAGAAGTAAAGTACGAATCGTACCTTCACTGAAAACCAACTTTTCAAACTATAAATTTATGAAATGTGAACGAATTTAGCTTACATTTTCTACACTACATTTTACTTACAATGGACCCGCGCGAACTGTCAACTCACTCACGGCATTTCTGAAAGTTTTATCGTGTAGCCCATAGTCGATTTACTTAGTGTAGCCGCGAGGGATTTTCCGGACAGAAAGAAAAATTTTGAGTACGAGATTAAAGACTATATAACACATTATAACTTTATAACACATCACCCATAGTTGAACGATGAGGGCTCATAACACATCACCCACAGTTAGATCGCATCGCACCGATGATAGTCCGTTCGCTAATTGCTCCATAATCTCTTGCTTCATTGCATCCATATTGCTAAAAATAAAGTGCTGAAAGCGAAATGCACATCCAAAAAAAACCTAAGCCTTAGCCTATTCAAATCAGCCTATTCGAAAACCAAACGAATTTTAAAAAATTAAAAAAAACCATAGGGCGCCAAGGCAAAATTTTTACGTTTTTACACATTTCTTTAGTCTCGTACTCAAAATTTTTCTTTCTGTCCGGAAAATCCCTCGCGGCTACACTAAGTAAATCGACTATGGGCTACACGATAAAACTTTCAGAAATGCCGTGAGTGAGTTGACAGTTCGCGCGGGTCCCTTGTCAGCAGTTTTGCATACAACATGGGTATGCTCTACCAGAATATACACATGTTCTAGAGTGGGTTTTATACAGGGCTCTCATAACAAAATTTCAAAAATAAGTACATTTTCCGAAACACGTAAAAATCGGCTCAAACATTTTATTATACAACAAAAGATAACATTTTCAAGCAAACAAAATGAAGCAATAAAATTTTAAACATATTTTTTTGCCTCCATGAATTTTCTTCCGAAGTTCTTTATCCAAATGACAATGCATTAAAAATTTTAAATTTCATAGGAAAAATACCTTTGCGATGCAGCGGCTTTTGCATTCTCTTTGGGTTTCGCGTACTCTTGATGCTTTATGATTGCGGATTCCTTTGAACTCCTTGGTGAAATCAGTTTTGAAGACGTTCTTTCTGCGCAGTTGAGACATTGCGACTGAGATTAGCACTGGAAATTGTGGCAATTTAGAAAAACAGATAGAAATGAAAAAAAATGAACGAAGAACTGCGCCGCACGCGAAAATTTTGAACAATGTTTTTTCGTCATTTTCGCTTAATAATACACAGATACAGAATGTAATCACAATTCATAATTATCCACACGATTTATCTTGGATATTTTTGTTTTACAGCGAAAGTTGAAGTTCAACTTTCCCGAATTTCGCGCGAAAGTTAAGACCAACTTTCGCGCGAACTTTGGCATTGTACAACCCTAGTTAATTGTGAACGGTTAACTGTATAGCCATAGCTAACCGTACAGCATAACTTAGTGTACAGCCGGCACTCCTTTTTAACTTAAGTAAGTAACCTAAGTAACTTAAGTTATACGGGCTGTGGTAGGTGACCGATAACTTTACGATAAGTATTTTTTCGATGGATGTATTATTTTGGTGTCAATAAAGTTATTTGCTTAGTTAAGGTTAGATATTGATCAAAGAACGAGTGCTGTTTAATAAATGTTGTCTATATTTCTATTTTTCTCTGATTTTCCGAAAGTTTTCTATTTTTCCGGAAATATTCCGAGTTTCTCATATTCCGGGAAATTTCACAATTCTAGTTTCAACACAAGTTACATAAACGCTCGAGTGACTTAAAATCTAATCTTGAAGACTCGTATATGTTTGTTTAGAAATCGTTTAGAATGCAAAACATCAAAAACTTATTTTTGCAATTTTCAGTCTTGGTTCTCCTATGGTCATATATTGACGCATTATCAAAAATAGTTTTTTATAAAAATTTTCTTATCATTTCTGAAAAAAGTTATGGTTTATTAGATAGCACTTTTACTGGCCTTTCTAACCAAAAGAACTTTCTTTTTCCATAAGAACATATCTTAACACACAGATTTTCATAAATCATTCTGTAAATAGACTTTTGACCGTTGAAAGTCATGAAAATGCCCCCCTAAAGATCCCGTTTTTGCACCTAATTTCTTGGAGTTTTTATAATGCGTCGATAATTATTTCTTAACCCAATATTACCCGTGAACTACAATTTTCGTTTTTCATTTCCGTAATTCCTACACCAGATTTTTGGTTATATCAAATGGTTTGGTAAGCTTTCAAATTTTTTCAATGTTTAACACCTTTTAAAAAGTCTATCGAATTTTGAATTCGATTTTTAAAAATCATATAATAGCTAAAGTGTAGTAAGGTGAGAATCTGTGCCCATCCAGCTAAATTTTGACCATAAATAATTTGTAACCTCCGGGACCCCTTTTCACCAGCTTGTTGAAGCAAAAACTACTGGAACTTTCGTGTTCAGCACATTCTACTTCACCTTTACGATGAGCGCACCAAAGCTGTATTTGTTCAAAAAATTTGAATAAATATAAGAAAAAAAAAATATATATATGCAAATTTTCTAATGGTATTTGCTGATTACGCTTTTTTTTAAACAAATATTTCAGAATTTCAAGAAAGCAACTTCTGCTATTTCTTACAATCTTCGAATTAAGAACGGCCACCATAGATGGAATAGTGAAATTTCGAAAAAGTTTGAGAACATACGCACTTCAGAATATTTAGAAATCATTAAATTGGAAGAAAGATTAGATGTTATAAGAGATAAAATTTCATAATTGCTGCCTCAAAGTTTTTCACTGACTTTTTTCAGTAGATATTTAATCTTTATAGAGTTTACTTTTTGGTTTTCGTTCACAATAAAAAAAATAAAAATATTTACCAGAGCGACAAAATATCCATAATACCGCATTCATTCTAATACAAGGCCAGCCTCTATTAGAAGGTGTTGTGTCGTATATTCAAATCGTATTTGTCTCGTAACGATTTGAATGCACTATTGTATGTAAGGAGTATATAAAGACTTGAACGGATGTGTTCGAGTCAGTTGTTGTGTGAATAAAAAGTAAGCTAGTTGTGTGTCTCTCGCTCTTCTCTCTCTCTTGCTGTGTCCTTTCTCTCTCTCTTCCCTCAACCGCTAGGACTTAACAGTGGCGCAGTCAGCAATGGATATGGACCAGCTCAAGCAAATATTGGATCAGCAAGCAAATCAGCATGCTCTGGCGCTTCAACAATCTCTTCAACAGCAGCAGCAACAACACCAGGAATCGATGGCTCAACTCATGGCTCTCCTTCAACAGCGACAGCAAATTGGTGGTGGTGGTGGCGACATTCCTCAGCTAGCTCCTGCAATCTCTACTCTTCTGCCTGCGTCGTTCCCAGAGAATCAAGATTCCGCGAACATGCTGCAGCCAAGTAGGAAAAGCGGTACAAGAATGAGCGCCCAATTCCTAAAAGTGAAATCATCATGTGAGCCTTCCCCGACTATCTAAAGGGAGGTGTTGTATCGTATATTCAAATCGTATTTGTCTCGTAACGATTTGAATGCACTATTAATATGTAAGGAGTATATAAAGACTTGAACGGATGTGTTCGAGTCAGTTGTTGTGTGAATAAAAAGTAAGCTAGTTGTGTGTCTCTCGCTCTTCTCTCTCTCTTGCTGTGTCCTTTCTCTCTCTCTTCCCTCAACCGCTAGGACATAACAGAAGATCAGTCTCCAATCGTCAAAGCCAAAGTGCACCCCCCCTCCTCGAATTTTTTTTGTACTTTTAAATAAAAGTACCCATCTTCAGCTGAAAATTTTTATTCTGAGGCACCGCAGTGGGCGAAAATTCCTCAGCAATCCGAATTATAAAGCAGAATTTGAAAAAAATACTTAGTCGCTGAGATATGACCTTAAGTTGGAGCAAAGTTAAATGGTCATTTTTTAAAATATTGACACTCCAATTTTAGGTCATATCTCAGCGACTAAGTATTTTTTTCAAATTCTGCTTTATAATTCGGATTGCTGAGAAATTTTCGCTGAAGTGCCTCAGAATAAAAATTTTCAGCTGAAAATTGGTACTTTTATTTAAAAGTACAAAAAAATTTTCAAGGGGGGAGGGGTGCACTTGGGATACTGTCGTCTCCAATAGAAGGCCTCCCCCGCACGAAGTGGGTTCAAAATAGATAATATTAAGAATTTGCTGTATATAGGTATATAGGTAGCCGTATGGTCGTCTCCCAAATATGCCGGATCCGGTAAATTTAGGGAAAGTCCCGAAAACAACAGGTGGGACCAAGGCATGTTTTATACTTTTTTTCGAAAAATTTTAGGTTGTCAAACCATCTCAAAACACCCAAATCATCTAAAGCAACTCGAACCACTTTAAACCGTTCCTACCATCTTAAACTACCTCAAATTACTCAAATTAGAACAACTAATTCAAAATTGCTGTAACTACCTTTTTTAGACTTAAACTTTAGGCACAGAGTAGGCCAGAAAATGTCTTATGGGGATTTATGGATGGATGCTGGTTATGTGTTTTGGAGTTTTGGACTGTTCGGGTTTTCGAGCAAGAGAAAGAAAATGTTGAATATGATAGAGATATCTCCTTGGAGTGTTATAGAATCGATTGTTAGCTTGATTGTTGTACAAAATGGGCCTTTATTTTGGGAAGATTTTAACTTTTTTAAATTTTCCACGCTATAGATGCCCTCAATATCCCTTTGGAGTGTCCTATGTCTCCTGTTTTGTTTGACATCAAAAAAAAATTATTGCATTAAGAAGCTGAGATATGAGCAGTTATACTGAATATGACACTTTTTTGAGACAATGATAATTTCCTCCTGAATGTGAAAATCTCCCATTAAAATTAATAAATAATAAATTTTCAAATTTTTCACCAAAAACAATTCAGCACCACGATATTTCACGTCAATATTTTCTTGTTTTTGTGTTGTTCACTCAAAGTTGTGATGATTGTATGTAAAGCACACAATCTGTAAAGATGACCAAGGGACTGGCCATGACGGAAAAATAAAATTATTGTAGCTTGAACTCTGAAAAGCTCAAAAGGCTAGACTTTTTCCAAAATGAGTTTGAAAGAGCCGAGCAAAAACCGTTTGAAGTTGGCTGGTCAGAAGGTTCCACTTTTTCGCACTTCTCAACTTGAAATGCCTCTAGCTCAAGGTTCCCAGATCTCCTTTTTAAAAAGGTTTCTCCTTTTTTCGGGGTGCCTCCCATTTTTTATTTTTCCTCCTTTTTTCTCCAGTCTACAAGGTTTTTCTTTTTCTGGTCTTTCAAATTCGCTTCGTCGTCGACGCTTCTTATTGCCTGCTATCGCTTTTGCAATTGGCGCGACGAAAACGACTTTACAAAGCAACTCTTTGAAAGCGATTTAGCTCGTAAATGAATGAAAGACATCTCGCGTCGTTACAAAGGAACAATTCACGATTAATAACAGATTTTAGGCTCTCGCAATGTCTTTCAAGCGCAAATACAAGAGCGTCTTTCTCGAGAAGTGAGCGCTAAGGTATGTGGGTGTGCGCAACTCTAAGCCCCCTCCATGCATCCAGAGTCACTTTCGAGTGATTGGTGTCTAAGGTATGTGGGTGTGCGCATCTCAACTCTAAGCACCCTCCATGCATCCAGAGTCACTTTCGAGTGATTGGTGTCTAAGGTATGTTGGTGTGCGCATCTCAACTCTAAGCCCCTCCATGCATCCAGAGTCACTTTCGAGTGATTGGTGTCTAAGGTATGTGGGTGTGCATCTCAACTCTAAGCACCCTCCATGCATCCAGAGTCACTTTCGAGTGATTGGTGTCTAAGGTATGTGGGTGTGCGCATCTCAACTCTAAGCACCCTCCATGCATCCAGAGTCACTTTCGAGTGATTGGTGTCTAAGGTATGTGGGTGTGCGCATCTCAACTCTAAGCACCCTCCATGCATCCAGAGTCACTTTCGAGTGATTGGTGTCTAAGGTATGTGGGTGTGCGCATCTCAACTCTAAGACCGCAAGCCCCTGCACCCCCTTTTGCTCGGCGTAAAAAATCTGTCCCACGACAATCAAATACTCAAAATTGCCGTTGTCATCAACGGTAACGTTTCTTCAACAGGATTTATTAGGCTTATAGTTTTGAAATTTGTTGCTTCTCGATGAGATCTCTTTTGTGTTCAAAAAAGGAACTCTAGGCAGCAGAATAACACTATGAACACTACTTTTTGTTTACCTGATATTATTTTCAAATTATAACCAAACAAAAAACTATTGATCGAAACATAATATCAGACAAAAACAAAACAATCAGCAAAAAAATTAAAATGTTTTGCTGATATTTTCATTTGCACTTTCTATTTTTGAAAATTTTTCCATTTCAATGAATCAATTTGATTGCTATCAAGCTTTCTGGCAAACTAACAGTGTGAATTGATTCATGGTAGCAGCAGATTAAATGTCACACTTTTTCCTTATATATTCTCTAGATGGCTAGGATTTTTAATATTTATTTTTGTTTTCACTGCAACAATGCTTTTGGTGCACCCTCTGATCACTGGCTACATTTTACTGTCTATTTCCAGTGCTGTTTACGCAGCTAGGTTGGCGCGAATGACCGAATATGTAGAAGATGTGACTGACTGGACATATTGCAACCAAACAGACAGCTACTACAAGGTAAACATCTTGAATTCCGTACCATATTTATTAAAAGTGACAAAATATGACAAAACATTTAGCAACGGTTTTTTTTGAAATTTCGGATACTTTTGAATCCCAATCACATAACACAATTTCGAAAAAAATGCTTGGTTGTTGAGATATCGGTGGTCTGGTGGGTCCCCGCCAATTCAAAAAATTTTCCTAATCATTGATCTTCTGTTCGGATTTTTCAACTTGGTTTCTAACAAAACTACACCTAAAATTAAATTCCAGGCCTTGTTTTGTTAGAAACAAAGTTAGAAAATCCGATCAGAAGATCCATGTTTAGGAAAAATTTTTGAATTGGCAGACCACCGCGAGCATGGTCATTTTAAGTTAAAAAGCTGAAATTTGAAATAGTAAGCATTCAACTTTAGGGTCATATCTCAACAACTAAGCATTTTTTGAAATTCTGTTTTGTATTTTGGATTTCTGGGGAAAATTTAAATTAGATGGCCTAACGCGAAAAGTTTTTCATGTAAAAATACTGGCGCTAATTGGATATACCCCCAAATCGATTTTTTTAAAGTGTTTCCAAACACCCTATATCGACTCAAAATCGCCTCAGGAGCTCGAAAAAGGCATTATGTTTGAGTTCTAGTGTATAGAAGGCAAAAAATGACGTTGAACATAGTTTTGAATACTGGGGCCTACCGCATAAATAAACTCTGGTATGCAAGCTTTTTCATGCATCCAGAGTCACTTTCGAGTGATTTGCGTCTAAGGTATGTGGGTGTGCGCATCTCAACCACAAGCAACTAAGCCCCCTGCGCCCCCGAAGTTCGGGGGCTTGAGAGTTGAGAGATGCGCGCGCGGGGACTTGAGATTTGAGAGATGCGCGCACTCACTTACCTTAGACATCATTCCGAGCAAGACTCTTGATCATAAAAATGCATATAGAGTCTATTTTTGCCACGGCCCGAGTTGAAAAACATGGTAAAACAGTCAAATGGTCGAAAATTCACAATGCCCGAAACTCGATTTTTGGCTCTATTTAAGAAGAGGTACCATTTTTTGCCTTGGTCCCCCCTATTGATTTTTTTTGTAAATTTTATTGATAACACACCATCGACAATTCCAAGATAACAATAATCGTGAAATGATATATCCTAAGCCTAAAGGCTATGCCTAAGACCTAAGCCTAAAGTAAGGTTGGGGCATGGGGGTCGTGAGTCTGAAAACTTGAAATATTGGGGTAAATGGGGTTAGTATGCCTGAAAAGTAGAAATTTTTGGGTGGATGGGTGTTGTATGGCTGAAGTAGAAATAAGTTTTTTTTTCAAGCTGCGGGCGTACAAGTTGTGCAAAACCATGAATTCAAGACTTGACTGTCGTTTTCTTTTTGTACAATTGCGGTACATGTCGCCACTAACACACAGTGTCCATTATAGTGTCCAGTATACGGCTCCAAATCAACGACATCGATGACTTCCACGAGCTGCTGACGAGTCATAATCTTAAACTAAGAACGGAATCAATACAATACAACATAAATAGAAGACTGATAGAATAGAATTATAAAGCAAGTGAAAACAATTTACAAAAAAAATCAATAGGGGGGACCAAGGCAAAAAATGGTACCTCTTCTTAAATAGAGCCCGATTTTTTATAGATTAGAACTCAAAAATAATGCCTTTTTTCGAGCTCCTGAGGCGATTTTGAGTCGATATAGGGTGTTTGGAAACACTTTAAAAAAATTGATTTGGGGGCGGGGTATATCCAAGTAGGGTCAAAATACTTTTACTGAAAAAACTTGCTTGCTAATTGGACATACACCATAATATATAACTAAAATTGTAATTTTTTTTAATGTCATTTTGGAGCAATATTTTGTTGATAAGCAAGTGTGCAGTATGAACAACACTTATGCAAAATTAAAAGTTGGATTAAGAACATCAATATCAGAATTACTAAATTTCTTCGAAAACTGTCTCAAAACCAAGTTGGAAAAGAAAAAACAATCGAAAAAAGGTTGACAGTTTATTATTATACTTCAAAATTAAGAGCATTTTTCATAGAAATTTATAAATTCTGATATTAATGTTGCTAATCCAACTTTTGATTCGCACAAGATTTTCTAGACATTGCAACACCGTGTGGTCATCGAGATAAATAAAATGGCATTTTAAAAACATAATTCAGGTACATTTGTCATTTTTGGGGATGTTTTTATTAGAAGTTTTATTAGGAGTTAGAAGCCAAAATAAACCCTAATTAACTTTATTTTTATTTTGGTCTACCGTATTGCTTGTAATTTCTAACCCGGTGGATTAATTTTTCTTTAGAGGGGGGAGTAATTAGAGGGAGGGGAGTAATTTTTCAACAATACAGCACCGAAGGCGCTACGAAAATGTATCACATTTTGGTACAGTCAAGTCTCGATATAACGAACCCTCGATATAACGAACCTCTTGGGCAGGCCCCCAAGGGTTCGTTATATCGAGACTCGACTGTATTAGGGAAACTACATTTAGTCAAATTTTCAGCCATGTAGCTTTTGCCTTTCCGGCACAGGACTAACTTGTTTTTAATCTCGTTTACCCCTTGAATCAAGCTCTTCCTTAATAGTAGACTTAGGGCTTGCATTTAACTATCCGGCTGAGCTATGAGCATCAGTGCTATTTGCTCAAATGTGAATGATTAAACACTAGTGCCAAAGATGAATATAGCACACGTTCTAAAACTCTCTACTCCAGCACTCCACAACCCTAGACAATTACGATATTAAAGCTTATAACTCCTACTCTGAAAGCCATTTTGAAAGCAATGGAAATATGTCACTAGCAGCGCTTGTGCTCAAATCTACCAAAATTTTTACATCTATTACCTTAGCTAAGAAGCAGATACTCACTATTCTCTATAAGATCGACATCCCAAGCAGCCAGTACGAGAAGCAGGACCTCAGTCTAAATACTGAACAACAACAGAAAATCGGTTGTTGGACTAGCATCATCTTCCAGTCCATCTGCTACCTGCTGGTTAGCCATAAGCGTTAGGTCTGGACGTTTTCGCTTCGGTCAGCCTGCTAGATGCTATTTTCATTAACCCGTCTACTATAGCCTGGAACATCCGCCCCAACATCAATTAGGGTCCAAACAACCTACTCAAGTGAAAACATGAAGTATTCCAAAGATTCGCTACCCAGACAGGTGACCAACACTCCTAGAGCATTATCCACAATGTTATATTACTCTTCAATTTTCCTGCCGGCAAACATTTGCTTACGCATTGTCAAATTTGGAGCATGAACAATTAGCTCGGCATTCGAAATCACGGAAATTGTTTTTTTAATTTTTGGGTTAAATTCGTGTGGGACAGCGTAATTTAAGAGTGGGAGGAATTAGAGTGGTTGGGGGTGGTTTTGGGTAGGTTTGGCACAGAAATTACAGTGGGGGAATAATTTTTCGATCCTCTTCTAGAGGGGGAGTAATTAGAGGAAGGGGAGAAATTACAGGAAATACGGTATATTCAATTGAGAGTTGCTGGTATTAATGCAGAAATTGTCTTCTTTCACAAAAATTACCGATAAGGCCGGAATTCCTGCTATGAATATACTGACTACATATTAACTATTGATAATATATAGTCTATTGCAGTGTTATTTTGAGAATTTTTTTCAGCAGATGATATGATATTGATGTGATATAGCCTTGATGTGATATTAGTTGATATTATATTGCTCAAAAATTTATTTCCGGCTAAAAATTTCCGGCTGATGTGATGCTGATATGATGAATCAATAAAAAACGAGGCGGGAAAAATATTCCTGTTTTCAGGACCTGGTCATAAAAAGATGAGATGACAATATG
The DNA here is from genome assembly GCA_029231635.1 of Ditylenchus weischeri. NCBI lineage: Eukaryota > Metazoa > Nematoda > Chromadorea > Rhabditida > Anguinidae > Ditylenchus > Ditylenchus weischeri. Next base: position 100,440 of record JAMRYI010000384.1, read on the forward strand.
AATAAGAGAAATAAAAGTCTTCATTGATCGTGGGAACAAGGGGGAGTCACTTAGAATTGAGGTAACAGAACAACTGGCCGTTCAATTTTTTGCTTGATGTGATATTGATGTGATGATCATTGAAAAATTTTAGGGTGATATGATATAGATGTGATATGAAAAAGTTTTTCCAGATGTGATATTGATGTGTGTCCTCCATCAGATCATATGATATATCAGTATCATATCAATATCATATCAGTTCCATATCATATTTTCTGATATCAAAATAACACTGGTCTATTGACATATATAGACTACAGGGTGACCACTATGAACCCGGCACCCCAACTTTACTTTCAAATTGGCGCTTTCTTAAAATTTTTATGCCCACTTTTATTTTTATTTTACAGAAAAATGAAAGATCTACGACCTGCAATAATTCGAGCTCATCAAAAAGGAAAAAATCAAAGTGAAATTGCACGATTCCTCAATATTCCAAGAACCACTGTGCAAGATGCCATCAACAGATTTAATGATACCGGAAGCAACCAAGACCGACCAAAGGGAAGACCGTAAAAGACAGCAAAAAACCGCCGAAATATCAAGCGCGATATCAATATCAAGGTGGCTGGTTCGAATAAATTATGTTATCTTGTTGTTTTATAAGTTGTTTTTTGTTCTGTTTTGAATGAAATTTGAAAAAAGTTGGGGTGCCGGGTTCATAGTGGTCACCCTGTATTGTATAGACTATTGACTATACTGACTATAATATTAGATACTTTTTTTGCAGAAATTTACCGGCAAGCAATCTTTTGATGATGCAGAAAAGAAGTGCCGGGAATACAGCCACAGTCATCTGACCTCTTTCCACACCAAACAAGAATTTGACTTCCTGCTGTCCCTTAAGCCAGAGACAGGCAGAAGTTTTTGGATTGGAATGCGCCATTCTGCCTCTCCCAGACCAGATGTCCCACCAAAGGCTAAAAACCGTTTTGCGCTGCGGTTTTTGGACGGTAGCCCGATGGTGGAGTTCAACGACACCGTCTACGCAGACTACTGGGCATTCGGCGAGGAAAATGGCTGGGAGCCAAATGGAATCAATGGTGAGGAGGAGCAATGCATAATGCTTAATGCTGACACAATTCCCATCAGTCATAGCCGCAAACTCAACGACATCTTCTGCAACAACCAGTTGGTAAGAATCTTACTTACAACGGAACCACCCAAGCTGTCTTTTCGACGTTATAAAAAGACCTGTATGAAAAATGTTTGCGATGGTCGGTTTAGTGTGTGAAATTTTAGTATTGTCGGCGGACAACGAGAAAAATGATGAGAACATGCAGCTTGAAAGTGTGAAAAAAGTGCTGGAGCATGGTTTAAAAAAAAATTCAAACCGAAGTATCCAGCAAACTCTAAGTGCCACTGCAAGAAAAATTCGTCATTTGTTTTGTTTGCTACACTAATTATATTAATTAGTTCATAAAATGTTGTCGAACATGGATTTGAATTTTTATGTACTGCGAAAGCTGGCTAAAATCAAACGGAAAGGCTTTCTGGCTGTTCTCATCATTTTTCTCGCTGTCCACCGACAGTATTAAAATTTCACATACTAAACTGACCATGGCAAATATTTTTTATACCACGTCGAAAAGACCGCATCGGTCCCCTAGTTAAATATTTACATGCGTGTTTGCGACTAAAGATGAGCACGACATTTTTATGATTTGTTAGCAACTTTAATAAGTTTTCACTTAAATAAAGTTGTAGTAAATTTTTCACCAGACAGATTTTTTACTACTGGCAAGAATTTTTTTGAAGAACACTTTTGTAATACAGTCAAACCCCGATATAGTGCGACTCCGATATAGTGCGACCTTGAGCTCGACCCATTTGGTCAAAAGTCTTTAAAAGTCTCGATAGTGCGAGTCCCGATATAGTGCGAACCCCGATATAGTGCGACCTTGAGCTCGACCCATTTGGTCAAAAGTCTTTAAAAGTCTCGATAGTGCGAGTCCCGATATAGTGCGAGTCTCGTTATAGTGCGAATTTTGTTTGGTCCCCAGGGGTCGCACTATATTGGGGTTTGACTGTAGTCTTGTTTTGGCAAGGATTTGCTAAAAAATACCGTATTTCTTCTAATAGAGCCACCCCCCTCTGATTCAAAATCGTGTTCTTGGCATTGCGTTTTAACCCACTTTTTAAAGATTCATCTCAGGCAAGTTACCATCCGTTTTGTAGTCAGTGAGATGAGCTACAGAATGAGTGGTAACTTGCCTGAGAAAAGTAATTGAAAAGTGGGTTAAAAACGCAATGCCAAGAACACGATTTTGAATCATAGGGGGGTGGCTCTATTAGAGGAAATACGGTATTTAACAATTTATAACAATTCAACCAAAACCATTCACAAACGCGTCAAATTTTTATTTCTCAAATCAAAGCCAACTTTTTTGATTCTTTGTTCAATCTCATAAGAAGATTTGCACAAAAATTTGTTTGCAGGAATTTGTGTGCAAAAAAACGGTGATTGTGCCTACTCTTCAACCAACCATTCAACCACTTCCTTCCAGCACCATTGGACCTAACCCCTTGCCCTCGAGCTCTGCCGTGATTGTACAAAGCCTGGGCGTGATGTTTGCTTTGGCTATTATGGTAGGAAGTGCTATTCTTACGCAATAAAATGTTAATAGCAGTATATTTCAGGTACTGTTCAACCTATTCAACTAAACTTGTGTTTCAGATTCCAGCGGTTTCTTTATTATTTTAGTGAAAGCCCAAGGAAGACTAAAAGTTATAGTAAAAATTTAGTTTTAATAAATCGTATTGTGTAGCTGTTAATGTTATGTGCAAAAAAAATTGGGTCGTAACATAAGTTCGCAGAGTTTTTTGACTAGATCTTGTACCTCTGATATCTTATATAGTATTTGGCATGTGTGGGTGGGTAACGCTTTTTTACTTCGAAGGCCAGAACGGGTCGTAGATAGCGAAATCACTTTTGTCGCTACAGTCAACTCTCTCTAAACGGGCACCCCTAGGGACCGAGCCTTAGGTGCCCGTTTATAGAGGGTGCCCGTTTATAGAGGTGCCCGTTTATAGAGAATTGACTTATTGTGGGTCTTTGAGGAGCCCATTTATAGAGGTTTGGTTAAGAGACACTATAAAACAAACGAAAATTTTATTAAACAAAAATACTTTTCATCCAGCGAATGCTTCTTGTTAGGACGCTTGCTCATAGCTACTATTAAAATCATAAAATCATTTTATAAAATCATTTTGTAAAGATGTACAAGAGAGAAAAGACTTTACGAGATTTTTAATGAAAATAATGAAAAAACAGGTTTTCTATCGTTTTCACGGTCTAATACAGCTATAGAAACCATAAAAACGTGATTTTGGGTTAGGCGATAAAAGGAATTCCTGCCAAGAGCCCGTTTACAGAGGGAGTTTTATTGTTTGGGACCGAGAATTATGTGCCCGTTTAGAGAGGGTGCCCGTTTATGGAGGTGCCCGTTTATGGAGGTGCCCGTTTATAGAGGGTCATTTCTCGATAATTTACTTATAGTACGTTCGGGACCGAGCCTTGGGTGCCCGTTTATAGAGGGTGCCCGTTTATAGAGGTGCCCGTTTAGAGAGGGTTGACTGTAATACCATCGTGTTTCCCAGAATGTCAGCTTTCGTTTTAAAAAAAGAAAAGGCGAAAAAAATGAGTTCTAATAGGGGATATACCTATTTTTATGAATGAAGTTATAGCCCCTCATTGAAATTTCGAAATACTATAGAGGCGCCGATAGGCGCCTGTGGTCCCTTGTATAAGATATCTTATATAGTATTTGGCATGTGTGGGTGGGTGGGTAACGCTTTTTTACTTCGAAGGCCAGAACGGGTCGAGGATAGCGAAATCACTTTTGTCGCTAATACCATCGTGTTCCCCAGAATGTCAGCTTTCGTTTTTAAAAAAGAACAGGCGAAAAAAATGAGTTCTAATAGGGGATATACCTATTTTTATGAATGAAGTCATAGCCCCTCATTGAAATTTCGAAATACTATAGAGACGCCGATAGGCGCCTGTGGTCCCTTGTGCTACCATTATGCGGCATATTATATGCCATTTTGTGGCTCTTATTTTCCACTTTCAGACCCTATATTTGATTTTCATGCGTCCTTTTTAAATTGTGAATTCTTAGCTTGAAAGAATGCAATGCCAAGTCGACAAAAATAGTCCTTTTTGACATTTGAGCTTTTCGCTTTCAATCAACGGTTAACGACCAGTCGAAGTTGATGAGGATCGACTCAACGTTTTGCAGAATGAAGATTCCCATCAGACAACTAATGACTTACCATGTTCAAAAGTGGGGGGCTTGGGTGCCACATATTTTGAGTAAAGCCAACAACAATCCGAGGTCAGCTGTTGCTGCTTCCTTGTTGGCAAGACAAGAAAGTCGTAAACAGTGAAAGAGAATATATTGTTGATTGAATTGTGTCAGTGTTTTATCATTGATAATTATTTCGATATTGTGCCTACTATAGCTTAATTTGTAGAGCAGAGAGTGAGCTACGAAATGACATATAACATGTTAGATAATACTTAATGTAAGTAAACTAAAAACATTGTTTCAAAAAACTCTACAATCAATCTAATTCGAAAATACATCTTTTGTTATTTTTTATTGTATTTAAATTGTTTGATTTGAAAAAAGACATACTTGATTTAGTATTTTTCGCGCATTTGCAAGGAAGAGTACGTAATTCTCTCAAAATACGTAATTCTCAAAATACGTGTTGCATTGACACTTACAAGCAAGAACCGGTGATAATGTTGCATTGACACTTACAAGCAAGAACCGGTGATAATGTTGCATTGACACTTACAATCAACGGGGAACAAAAATGCAAAATTTTCTGAATGATTTATTTTTTATCAATACAAAAAAAGTTTTTCAGTCACTGTGATTTATTGGGCAGGAGTAGTGTAGGCCAAATCACTTCGGGACAATTCAATTCTGGCCAAAATCAAATTGCAATATTCGATAAATATTTGCCGAATACTGCAAATGATATTGGCGCAATTCATTTTGGCCCAAATTGAATTGTCCCAAATGATTTGGCCCACACTACTCCTGCCCGATTTATTGATTTCCGCAATAAAAAACATTCCAACAAAAAGCAATCATTGAATTAGGTAAAGAAGAACAGCTTGAAGCGCACATGGTCCACAGGATCTGGCAAGTAATGAGGACAAAAGGTCTCTATGACTGCAGTTTCATTCGAGCAAGCAATATGACTAGTCGACAAACCAACATTGATGTAAGTGGATGGCTCCAGCCAGAAGAGTTTCCGAACAAAGACGATTGTGCCAGATTTGAAAGCGCGGTAGTCATAGAAGGTCTGTAAATGATTTCGTTTTTGTGGGTCATCAACACACATCCTAAATTAACAAAAACCAGTGCATGCTGGTTATCCCTGAGCATTAACCGTAAAGTGTAATAGTACCACTTGATATTGTACTAATTTAGGGAAAAGACCGACAAAGACATACTTCTAACGACGATCAGAAACTAAAATACCAGTGGTGAACACACCACCCCTAAACTTCCTTTTATAAAACTATAAAAAGGACCTAGATATATGTTTCAGAACACGGAAAACGTTTTTAAGACATCTTTTAATCCCTATTGACATACGCTGACCTACCCCTGAGTCTATTCACTACTAGCGCCGAAATTAATCTTAGAATATGTAGTTGGAAATAGGAAAAACGAATGTAAATATAGCGAGGCGTGTTTTAAGAAAGTGTTATGTACAAACTGCAACGCAAGATCCATAGGGTCAGAAAAGTAATGGGGAACAAAACATCTAAGTGACTGCATTTTCGTTTAAGCCAGCAATATTCTAGTTTTTATAGTTTTATTAACTGAAAAAATATACCCTGATGGTTCTCAGCAGATCACTGAGTGGCATCATTGACTGTTTGTCCCTGAAATTATATGCCATAATATATTAAATATTTATTTTTTTATACTGTATTCGGCTCTATATGTGTTGGGGGTCCTCCCGAAAAAAACATGCCTTGGTCCCCCCTGTTGATTTTTTTCGAAAATTTTTTTTGCCCGAAAGTCTCAAAAACGTGTGTGAAATCACATGAAACTACATATTTTTTCAGAAAAATGTACTTCGCCGAAAACGAGAGGTTTATCGTCGATTTCAATGCTTGCGAAGACATAGACTTTTGGCAAATCAATCTTCAACAAATTTTTTTACTGGACAATATCTCAAGCATCAAATGGTTGCCTCAAACTAGTATGGTGTTTGCATAGCTCATCTTTATTGGTGTCAAGCTTTCTGCGTTGTTGTTCTGCGTCAAAGAATAAATTTTTTCGAGAAAAAAATTAAAAACAATGGGGGGGACCAAGGCAAAAATTTTGAAATTTTCGAAAAAATCAACAGGGGGGGGGACCAAGGCATGTTTTTTTCGGGAGGACCCCCAACACATATAGAGCCCATATTCTCTCTAATAGACGTGCTGACCCGTCTATTTTTCAACCACCCTCGGAGGCGGCCCGTCTGTTAGAGAGAATACGGTATATATAAATACCAAATGATATTATATAAATTACCGAGAAACTTTGTGATTACTAAAAACATATTCCTCATTGTAAACTTTTTGGATGAAATGAAAATTACACTCTACTATAAAACTTTTTTTTACATGAGAACTGACAATGACGGTAGGCGGAATCTGGTACTTCCGGAATCGGCTCGCGGGTGAAATGTGGAATTTCCGGATGCACATTCGACCCGATTTCAACTCAAAAATTCCATATTTCTCCACAGTTAAATATCTCTTGAATTTCTTTACAAAATGTGTACTAAGCACTGAGCAGTTATAAACACCTATGACGTGTCCTTAAGGCGCTTTAAGTGGAAATTTGACCAGTCAGATAACGGGGGGGGAGGTGGATGGTAGGTCATATTGCACATTGTGGCTTTTTTTGCCTTGGTTTATCATGTTGTTGTTTTCAGACTTTTTAGGCTCAGGCAAGGTCGGGGCAGCGTAGGCTAAAACGGAATTAAACATGATTCTAAAATATGTTTAAGTCTGTCTTATTATACGCTGGCCAACGCTGGCTTTGCATAAGCCAAAGTCTAAAAAGTCCTAAAAACAAAAAAAGTCCTAAGGGGACCAAGGCAAACCTTAAAGCCATCACCCCTCCACCCATTGTTGGTGTTTTGTGCGCTGATTGCTGGTCTTCTACCTTTTGCCAACAAATTGCAGCTCACATACATTCATTTGAAAGAGCAGATCCCAGCGGTCATTTCGAGAAAATGCAGTCATAAATGTGGTATAGAGTGGCGCCGGAATAACACTGGTCATAAGTTAAACATACTGAATCATTTTTTTGATTCCCTCTTGGTTTCTAGCAATCCAGTCATGCATACGCTTGGCGTTCTCCTTGTGGAATGTGCTGCTTAGATCAATTGGATGGCGACAAATAACAAAGTTTATCATCTTGAAGTTTTGCACCACAATGCATTTGTCTGAAGCCGATCCGCAGAAAGTGTAGAAGTAGTTCGGTCCAGTCCAAGCTTCCATCACCAAGACTTGGTGGTCATGCCTAAAAATTTCAGCAATAAAGCGCTTAATTTTGAGATTTTCAGTTTACGTTGCCGTTTTTGTCTGTATATGTCCTTTCATTAGCAATTAATCTCATCTTTTCAGCTATTGGTGTATAGACTGCAGCATTGTTCACGTCAGTAACGTCATTTTCAACTGATTGCTGGGCATAAGTGCGAATAGCATCAGGCCAAGTAGAGTCCTAAGTAGAGATAAAAAATGTTAGAATAGAAAATCTCAAAAGACATTTTGGTATCGAAGAAAGCTTAGATTTTTCGGAAATTGTTCTATTATGCAATCATTCAGGATTTTTTTCAGCAAGATTTTACATGTAAAACCTCGTCAAATCAATCAATTTTAAATAATTTTAAAAAATTTATTCGCTAACTGAAGTCACATGTAGGGGCATTTTGAATAGAAAAAAATAACCTGGTAGTCGAACTCAAAATCTCAACTTCAACCTACACTCACTAACGTCTCATATTTCTAACCCTAGAAAGGGCACGTTAAAATCTGACCACATTGTGGTCACGTGGAATAAAAAGGCTGTACTTTGAAATAATGATGGGTTGCAAATTTAAACAATCATACTATGTTTTCATTTTTATTTTTTAGATGGGTTAAACTCAGTCGTATTGAACTTATATTGTAACCCACCAGAAAAAAATAAAAATAAAAGCACAAGATAGTTTTCTGAATTTGTAAGCCATCATTATTACAAACTTCAATTGGATCAATTCAATTGGATGACCAGAATTTGGTCAGGTGGCTCAGAACGTGCATCACTTTAAGCTAGGTTATATTTCTGCTGGGTATTGTCTCATCAGTCCTCAAAATATTTCATTTTGAAGCTGAGATTATTATCTTCCTAGATTATGTTACGGTTTTTTCAAACGTGCTTTAAGGAGTCAAGCTGAGGCCCACAAATGTGACATGACCACATTGTGGTCAACGGGGAATGTAGGGGATATTTGATCCCACTCCTTTTGGATCCGCAGGAAATCGCCTTAACCAATAGGCCACCAAACCCCAGGCTGGGAAAGTGAAGAATTTTGTAGACATCACTTGCGTCGAAGACGCAACACTCCCCACCGAGGAGAAGTGGTTGCTTGGCTTGCTTGAGGTATTGCTTTAGCCAGCTGGAGTGCTTCCCAGGCCGTGATTTGTTTTTGTCTGGTCTATTCATCTGCAGCCAACTTTCTTTTTGCTTTTTGTAGACTGCTGGCCAGGTCTTGGGTGAGTAAGCAGTTCCCTTTTATGCTACTAGGCTATCCTCTCTGTGCTTTTCTGTAAGCTGGAGTGCTCTTCGCTGGGCAGACGTACTGTGTCCTTTTGCTTCTCTGCCTGCTGGACCTGTTTCTTTGATTAGTAGACCAGGAAGTTGCAGGTTGGTCTCCTGCCAAGATCGCCATGTCGCGAGCGGCCATGGCCACCAGCTCGTGAATTGGAAAAAGGGGTTTGGTGGCCTATTGGTTAAGGCGATTCCTTGCGGATCCAAAGGGAGTGGGATCAAATATCCCCTCCATTCCACTTTTTCCAATTCACGAGCTGGTGGCCGTGGCCGCTCGCGACAAACGTGCGCTTTACAGGATTTAGCAATTTTCAAAGCAATATAAAAATACATGGTTTCATCTATACTTTTGAACGGCTTTTCACTTTTAAATATCGACTTCAGGGCAAAAACGGATATTTATTCCAAATAGTGATTTTTGAAGCGCTATCGAATGGTGTACTGGGTTTCTCAATATCATGCACTTCCCGTGTTAGGTTAAACTCTTTACTGTTGTGCACTTTTTAATCATTTAATAAATGAATTTTCCTGATGTCAGTCACAAAACTAACCTAATACTAATTTCCAGCTGAATATATTTTTTGATTATAGAGCAAAAAGATATTGAATGCAAATTCACCAGTTTCTTTTTGATCCACTCCGCTAGAAATGATGTGATGAGGTCTACTTTGTACTTCATATCCTCTAGTTTCTCTTGCCTAGTCTCTTCATCAAACAACAGTGCAGCACAAAGCCCACCCATTTCAATCTAAAAAATTATATTGTAAAATTTGGCGCTAGTATAGAATACTCCCCCCTCCCCCCCAAAATCAGACCTTCTAAAAATCATTGAAACTACCTTTTGGAACAACAAGTTTAGGCTTAGCCCTTAGGCTTAGGGGTAGGCCAGCGTATGGAAGTTGTGACTAATAAGTGTTTTACGCACTTTTTCTGGGGTCTGGAACATATATTTGGGTGCTCTTTACTTAAGTTTTAGAATGCATAAGTCTTGGTGGGGGTATTCTATGCTAGGGTCGAAAATTTTATAAAAAAATAAAGTCTTTGGGTAAAAGAAGAGCGCTTTCTCTTCATATATAACATGCTATGTGGATGATTCACTCTGATCAATAAATTTTTTTCATAACAAAACAGTCTGCGAACTTATTCCTCAACCTGATAGAATGTACGCGCTAATTTTTTAAAGTTTTCAATTTTTCATTTTTTCGAAAAAGATGTAAAGAATCAAAAAAATAGCCGCAGATTGATATTGTATATGAGAATCATAATCAACTCTTTTTGTTATTTCAATGGAATAAGCCAGTGTTATTTTTTTACAAAGGACAGCAGGCGCCTATCGGCGCCTATATCGTATTTTGATATTCAAATATAAATCCACTTTTCACTTTCAAGGAGCAAAATCTCAATTTTTTTCACAGCAACCTTCAAATCTGATTGCGAAAGGTCCTCCGTCATAAAAAGAGCTTTCGAATAAGTATAAACATGCAAATAAAAATATTACACTAAAAAAAAGTTTTCCTTTGTGACCAAACATGTACTCAAATGCGTTAACCCAGCCACCCATTCCAAATACTATATAGAGATTATATAAAACTTTATGAAATAGATATTTCGGCGGTATGATGATTTACAAAACTGCATTTTCACAAACTCACATTTTCACGAAACTATTTTTTCACAAACTGCATCTTTGCAAAATACATTTTCAGAAACTCGCAATTTCACAAGTCTCATTTTTCACAAGCTGCTTTTTCACAAACTGCGTTTTAAAGAAATCGTTAGTCCGAAAATCTTCATAGTCTAGGCTATTTGTATATAGTCATTTGCTTCTTTTTATTAAATTCATGAATTCAGGCTGGCTACAAATTGAACCGCTTGTTTTCAAATGATTTCACCGACTCAAGTGGAGATGAAGACCAAGTGGGGGACTTGCTTGATCCAGTATAGGCCCGCGAAATTCAAGGCGCGCTCCACGAAGAAATCAATTAAGTTCAGCAAGACGTCAGAGATGAAGAAGCAGTCGTTCAAGCTCTACCACTGGTTAACGGGCTTTTCTTTTCTGCTCTACAGATGCATGTCGAGTTTCTACGTCCTAAGTCTTGCCAAGGACGTGATGTGCTGGTTCATGACGGTAAAAATTATAAAATTTTCCATGTACACTTTTGCACAGTCATGTCTTCACTGTTTAGGAGGAATTTTTCGCTACTGGTACGATGTTCAGCACAGCACTGGCAATTTTTGAGGCAAGTTTCAATTTTACAAATGTGCCGCCTATCCAACTGGTTGCAAGAAAGAAATTCATTTGAAAGGCAAAGCATATTTTCGAGAGACTACAATAGATCATGATCACGATTTGGACCCAGTGGGAGTGGATATCCTTCGTCTATCCAGTCCACTTTCGATTTGTCGAATCCACAGAATCCACTGGTTAGCTTGAATATTTTTTTAGCCTTATTTATCTAATTCCGTTCAGAGGCAGAAAAATTACCTGTACATTGAGGCAATACTCAGATTCTTAGATGTTGTTGTGGATGGAATTGATGAGGCATCGCTTTTTTCGACAGCTATCTATCGGCGTCAGGTATTTTAAATAATTCACTTAACTATACGACTTATGTGAACCCACTTTTCAGAAGTTCAATGGATTTCCTACCGGACCTACTAATGCAAGCGACCTTGTGATACCCGACGTTTGGAAATTTCATGCGCCGATGGACCCATTCATTTTCTATGATACTGGACCTGGTGCAAGAAGAACAATTGGTATGAGCTCCCGCTACAATCTAGAGGTCAGTTTTTCAGGTTGCGCGCAATAAAGATAGAAGTGGGACGTTAAAAGTTTAAAAGTGTTGTAATAGTCAGAATAGTAGGTAGCTGACCCGCTAGGCTACGAGCTCACTTTTTATAAACATCTCGTATTAAAGGTTTCCTTTTTTCCATTATTTCAGTGTCCAGCCTTCTAGGTTGCGCATCTAGTTCCTTTTTCTTTCTCCTTTATAAATAAATTATTGGTGACTGATAGGCGTATTCCATCGTATCAGGCGTATTCCCTCGTATTAATCTCTGCTTGCAAGTCGGCAGAATTCAAAATCAATTAGGCTTTGACAGCGTAAATTCGAATCAAAAACAAACTAACCGTACGAACCACATCGTAGGCCACTATACCAGCTAACGTGTCTAGTGCTGATCTTTTGTTCATATTCAGATTAGCCACAGTATTGGGCAAGCACCTACAAGTAAACTATAAACAATCTTATTTAATTTGATTACTTTTTAAATTGCAACTTTTAGGCGCTTTTTAATTGTGCTGCGTATTTTGGAAATCGTTCTAGAACGCAAGTGGTGTTTTTTTAAAGATCTGATCTCATTTTTTCGCAGATTCGTGTAGAGAACCCCAGATTATATAATAAATCGCTTCTGCAATTTATATATCAGTTTCCGAAGTTCCCAGAAGCAATGTTATGGATTGCATAGTTTTTAACTTTCTTTTTAATCTCTCTAGTATAATCAATTTTTCAGTTTATGTGTTGTATGGGGTGTTTTTTGCACTCATGCTAAAAAGTATTATGAAAATTTTGACACGACTTTTCAATACGTCTAAAATTCTAATAAGGTGGTATTTAGATATAGCATAAACGTAAGCCTAGCGCCGTAGCCACACATTGGTGTATAGGACTTGTGTAATTTTAGAAAAAAATAATAACTGTTGTCAAGAATATCTACAAGACAAAATCGGCATATACACATGGACAAAAAGGTGGTTCCCTACATGAATCTGCAAAAAATATCAAAGTAGGTCCTTAAAAAACACCACTTAAGGTTCCCTGGTTAGACAGGAAATAAATCTGATGATTTGTTTCTAGATCATTCAACTTTATAAACAAATCCTATATAAAAAACTAATATTCACCTTTCAATGCCAGGAGTATCGTTGGTCAATGAGCGGAGAATGCTGCGTACACTTCGTACTGATTTCTCTTCCATAACTTTGTCCAAGTTCTTTACAGATGCATCCAATTGGTCTAGAGCCTCATATATACCTGATTCTGCAATGGTGACAGCAACATTCTGGTTCAGATAAAAGCTTGCGATTGACTGTGCAAAGCCTACAAATACCGTAAAAACTCTATTAAGTTCACCACCTCCCCTCCAATAACTCCCCCCTCTATTAAGCACCACCGCCCCCACACCTTGGAGGGTGATTGGAAAATACGTACACGTTCGTACAACTGTCTGCCAAAAGCCTCCAGCTAATTATGCTCCACAAATAGCTAAACTTGTGACCTATGTCTCTAAACTCCGACGAGAAAATTTATTTTTTAGGTTTCGGTACTGATTACTGGCCACGACAAAACACGGGTAACAGTAATGCTTTTTTACTTGGTAATTTATATTTGCTACCACATAATAGGGGACTCAGGGGAATCTCAGGGGACTCAGGGAATCTCAGGGGACTCAGGAAACTCAGGGAATCTCAGGGGGACGAGCCGGTGGACTCAGGGAACCTAGGGGACGAGCCAGGGGACTCAGGGGAACCTCAGGAAACTCAGGGAATCTCAGGGGACGAGCCAGGGGACTCAGGGGAACCTTAGGGGACGAGCCAGGGGACTCAGGGAACCTCAGGGGACTGAGGGGATCTCAGGGGACGAGCCAGGGGATCTCAGGGGAACCTCAGGGGACGAGCCAGGGGACTCAGGGAACCTCAGGGGACTCAGGGGAATCTCAGGGGACGAGCCAGGGGACTCAGGGAACCTCAGGGGACGAGCCAGGGACTCAAAGGGAACCTCAGGGAACTCAGGGGAATCTCAGGGAACTCAGGGGAATCTCAGGGGACTCAGGGGAATCTCAGGGGACTCAGGGGAATCTCAGCGAACAATGATACGCACACTATTTTTTCAAATGTCATGGACTGGTTCGCCGCTAAACTAGACTAAACATGGTATTTTAACCTGTTTCTGGCAGCGAACTACTTCAGGTTGTCTGTGACCCAGACCAATGCCATGGTCATCGACTAATTAGTCATTGATTTTAGCCAGGGGACTCAGGGGAATCTCAGGGGACGAGCCAGGGGACTCGTTGTGGTCAAGTTGTAGCCTGGTCGATAGATAAGAAATATTTGTTAGTGATTATTAGTGATTGTGTCATGAATAGTGCCAATGAAGAAAAAATCTGAAAAACTGGTCTGCAGCGAGCCAGGCGACTCAGGGGAATCTAAGGGGACGAGCCAGGGGACAGTTTGGCCGCTTCATTCTACCCAACTTGCTTGAGCATGCTTGACAACTTTGAGCTTGGATTCAGTGATGTAAGATTTCCAAGATTTTGCTCTGCCGATTTCTTGATCTTCCTCAAATAAGATTAGTAAGCGATAAGATCCTTAGCACTGTAAAATGCACAATTTGCAAAATAAAAACAATCACAACAATACTGAAACAAAATAATGTCAACTTTTTTAGACAAAAAAATATTTTTAAGCGAAAATTTTTGGTTTATGACTGCCGTCTGTTATTCAAACCCCTTCTGGGGGTGCCGCTCTATCAAAGCATGTCGTTATTTTTTCGAAATCCCTCTGGGGGTGCCGCTCTATCAAAGCATGCCGCTATAATGGAGCATGCCGTTCTATTACAGGAAATACGGTATTTACCCTTGAGGAGTTTTTTTTAACAAAGTTTAGAATTTTTACAGGATGTTCTAAGAAATTCCCAAGATTTTAAACGGCCATAATCTTTTTTCAAGCCAAATTTCGCGATTCTGTGCCGACAATATTTTTTTTTATGAAAAATAGCTGTTTTATTTTAGAAAAGTCAGCATTTGGGTCCAAATACTTGTGAGGTAAATTTGATATTTGCCTTGAAGAAATTGTTATGGCCGTTTGAAATACGCGTAATTTCTCAGGCCTCCATGTAAATGTTTTTTTGATTGTGTCAAGCATAAATTAGGTAAGGAGGTGATCTTGGTCACTTATAAAAAATCAGATTATGTGGGAACCAAAAAAGTTCCAAAAATTTTCGTGATCTTATTTTCTCCATGGGAGGGGGAACTTCATATGCGCATCGCCTAGGGTCGAAGGTTCAAGGGCTCCTTGGTGCACATCTTATTTTTCTTTTTATTAAGTTCACCGACTTCTAGAGGAATCGATTGGAATTATTTCCAGCACAGCTTTACTGTCAGCAAATGCCCTAATTTTGGGATTTGGGATTTTAGCCTGTAAATAAGCTCCTTCGGTGTGAAACCCGGCGCCGGTGATTTTGTTATATAGCCAAGAGCCTGAGGATTATTTTGACACTAGGCGATGCGTATATGAACTTCCCCCTCCCCTTGAAAAACGTTTTGAAACCTTTTTTCTTTCAATTTTTATAAAAAAATATTTTCGGACCGCGGGTTGGAAATGCATAACATTTGTCGGCGAAATTGTACCCCGCACCCTTACTCGATTGCACCCCGTCCCCACTAGTGCTAAAAGTGTGCTATTTAGGGTGTAGAGACGTTTCCTCGAAAATGAAACTTTTTTCCTTTTCGAAAAAACTTTTCCAAATTTGAAGCTTGGTCCCCCATGTTGATCTTTTAAAACCTTTTTCGATTTTTCGAATTTTACGCTTTTAGGCTTAAGGTAGGCCAGCTCATGTTGGCCTACAAGCAATGTAAGCAATGTACAAACAAGCAATGTATTTTACAAGCAATGTAAAATAATTTTCATCTTAATCGACGCGCGAATTTAAACTCGGTATAAAGTATGGGCGACGGGGTGCAATCGAGTGAGGGAGACGGGGTGCAATCGAGTGAGGGAGACGGGGTGTAATCGAGTGGGGGACCGGGTGTAATCGAATGAGGGGTGCGGGGTGCAAGTGCTCCCATTTGTCTAATCAGCGGCCAATTATACAGCCCTAGTTTTCGACCATGCTTTAAAAATATTAAACTAGTGCATAATTATCGTGACATTTGTTGAAATTCCATAAATCTTGTATTGTGTTTTGACCTATACAGGGTGGCCCAAGAAATTCCCCTGATTTAAAAAGCTTATATTTTTTTGTAGGAGCAACATTTTAAAATTCTGATTTTTACAGATAGTCTTAGAATTCTGTAGGATTCATTACTATGCTGAATTCACGAAAAAAAAATTTTGACCAAATTTGCCTTGGTCCCCCTGTTGTCCAGAAAATACCGATTTTACACTTTTCTGGACAACAGAGGACAAATTTGGTCAAAAAGTTTTTTTCGTGAATTCAGCAGAATAATGAATCCTACAGGATTCCAAGACTATCTGTAAAAACAGAATTTAAAATGTGGCTCCTACAAAAGATGTGAGCTTTTTAAATCAGAGGAATTTCTTAGGCCACCCTGTATATTGTATGTAGCTCTCAAATATGTTAAATACCAAAATGTGGCTGAAAATCTAAGTCACATTTTAATATCTAACATAACTAAAAGCTACCTAAACAATTCCCCTTTAAAAATGTCTTTATAATTATGCAATAACCTAATATATATCTACTTCACTTCCAAACTTTTATAAAAACCAAAATATTACCATTTTTGTTTGAAGTAAAAGGCTGCAGCTCCTCCCAATCTCCTGAGCTTTTTCTGAGAATATTTGCGAGATTCTCCAACATTGCGTATGCTTCCACATGGAGTGATGTTTGATTGATAGTAGAAGCAGAGCATTGGTCAACAACAACATGTTTGATATACTTTAAGGAAAAAATAATTATAAAATAACAGAAAAATCAAAGTTCACGTCGAGCATGAAGAATGGACTTATCATCACAGATCTGCAAGAATCAATGTAAATACCTCTGTACGGCTCTCTGGGCTTATCATTCATGGTAGCCGAATAAGACTCTTCTAATCTGCTCACTCCCAAGCTTATTTTCTGCAAAGATTGAAAATTAGTGAATTCATTTTACTGCTTACTGCTTTATTACTTACTTATCTTGACCAAAAAACTAATACAGGGTGGCCCAATTTTTTGTCCACTTTAACTTTGGCTTTAACTTTTTTTTAATTCAATTTAAATCATGTTAATAAAAATGAAAATTTCAAAAATTTGAATATTAAGAATTTGCGAAAACTCCCTCTTTGGTATTCTTGTCAAATAACCCTTTGCATTCAAATAGTGACTTGATACATAACAAACATTGATTTAAAAAGATTTTTACGGAATCGTTTCCTATGCTCTGATAAACATTAAAAAAAAAGATCGTAAAGATATGAATTTTAAAAAAAAAAGTTATGGCCAAAGTTAAGGAGGACGAAAATTGGGCCACTATGTAATTCTTGCGAAAGGTCCTCCGCCATTAAAAGAGCTTTCGAATGAGTATAAACATGCAAATAAAAATATTACACTAAAAAAAGTTTTTCCTTGTGACCAAACATGTACTCAAATCCGTCCCAAATACTATATAGAGATTAAAGTTTCGTACATAGGGTACACGCTAGTGATTGAAAAATCGCTTACCTCATCATACTCCAGCAAAGCTGGTGTATTTTCTATTTTGGTTCCGAGTGTGGACACCTGGTTCTCTAACAAATCAAAGCGCTTGGTCATATCGGTCTGTAGATGTCGCACAAGCTGTAGCTCTTCAGGGTCATCCTCAACAAGTAGATTGTTGGACAAGAAAGTAATTTACATAAACTGACCTTCAAAACAGTAGCTAATCCAGTGGCAACCACACTCCCTACAGGTCCAAGAAGTTTGAATAGCACAGCAGATTTCTCTCCCACCTTTTTAAGCTTCTCAAGACCATCCACCACAGACTCAGTCAAACTCAAAACCTCTTTCACATTGTCTTTAAGAGCATCGACATCTGAAAATTTTTTTTATAAATATGGATCTATAGGCTCAGTATGTATTGAGGTTGCCCCTCGCTCTCCTCAAATATGCCCTGCTCATCAATGTTACCATGTTTTCTGTAATAGAGTGGCTGTTTTACTTCAAATAATTAACTGATTAGATCAACAACACTTTTTTAAAAGGCTCTACCTTTAGCAAAAAGGCGGTTTGTAGCTTCACATTTTTCAAACCTAATAGAATACTATTTTGTAGTCTAATATGTTAGCTTTCTAATGGTAAAACTTTTGTTGAAAAAGTCTAAAAATACAATGATAGTCCATTGCCCGCCTCTGGCTATTTTCAGCCTACAGACAGGCCTGATTTAGGATTCTTTTTTGGGCTTGTACTTAGGCGCAGGATGAGCCAGCCTTTGTTAGCATGAACGTAACCCGGAAAGAAATTGCCCTGGTCTCACTCTTATTTTTTTTGCAATTAATGATCGTGTCTGCATTGAACTTATTTCTATGCATAACAATGCTGGAGCGGGACTGCCGTACTATAACGCGTGGTTGGGCGCAGGATAGGGCAGAGTATGTGCGCAGCTTCGAACATGTTCTCAAACATAAAAAAAAATTGAAAAATCCGTTAATAGTTCCGAACCTTCCCTGCGCCTAGTTCAAAAGCCGAAAAACAACTGGAGGGAACAAAGCCATTTTGTTAAAAATTCAAAAAAGGACAAAAACCGCAGGAGAACGTATAGAGAGTTAGAGATGCGCGCACTCACTTGCCTTAGACATGATTCCGAGAAGTACTCTAGATCAAAAATGCATATAGAGTCTCTTTTCGCTACGGCCAAGTTGAAAAACATGGTAAAAAGACGAAAATTTAGACATTAATTTGCATAAAATATCTAAAACTATAAATTTTTTTATTTGTTAGATATACATTGAATTTGATTTTTGTTATACCTCCCAATACAGCCCTTAATCCCTTTAAAATTCAAAAGGCGCCAATTTAAATTTTTCAAATTTTAACTAAAAAACCCATGATAAAACACCCCCTGTGGTTCGAAAAATTTTTCTCAGAATTCAAAAAACAGCCGGCTTTCTCATTATATCGGGGTCGAGAAACACGAATATGAAGTTATCTCCTCCATCCGAGCACTCTGCGTGAGGGGATTCTATACTGCAACCGAACTAGGAATACATAAAGAGCCATCATATTGCAACACAAACAACATACCAACATCAGGAGCTGAAGTCGAAAATATAGTTGGAGTCACAGTAATAGTCAAAACCAAAAGACAGATTAGCCGCCAGTGCATCATTCTAAAAGAAGATTTTATTTGATTTATAAAAAAAAATATTCTACAAAAATTCCAATTGAAAAAGAAACTAAGAGTAACAAGCAATTATGATAGTATGAGTTTGTCTAACATGAAGATTGTCATATGATTGCCATTTTTAGTAAGCTAACATAGTTAACTTTTTTGAGCAAAAATTATCATCTTATCTAAATTTATGGAATTTTAGCAAAAAGCAAAAATAATCAACACATAAACTAGAAGGTATGGTTTAATGGTACGAAAGCAAATATCTAAAACAAAAAAATGACCAATCACAAGACAGCAATTTCAAAGATTCTTTGCTGTTTATTTATTGCAGCTTTTCCTTTTTTTGCCAGTCACAATGTTAGGGGTGTGTTTAATTTAGCAGATTCACAGACTAAAACAGAAAAAAATCGGAGTCTTGGGACTTTCACCTCACTTTCCTTTACCCACTTCTCAGTGAATATTGATAGCTTTTGCTATTCCATCATCGATTCTATTTCTTACTTTTGATTTATACTTTTAAAGCCTTGAATCTCAAAGGTTAAAATTACAAGTTGTCAATTTTGGAACTCAGGATTGAAGGTCAAAATTAAAAAGAAAACCAAAAAGTAAATGAGCCAATTGATGGAAAACCAAAAAGTAACAAAAATATCTAAAAATTGTTAGCCATCAATTTTTTTAGAGGTGAGTCAAAACTGTGTGGTCTGTAAGTAAAAAATACCGAAAATCTGATTTTAATAAAATTGATAAACGTCAGTAACACTACGTGTCCAATGACGTGGAAAAGTCGCAGTCACAGTCGCAGTCACACTTTTCCGCGTCATTGGACACGACTGCGACTGTGACTGCGACTGTTGATGTGTCCAATGATAAAAGTCGCGATCGCAATCGCGAGTCACACTTTTCCGCGTCATTGGACACACACTGTGACTGTGACTGCGACTGTGATGTCTGTGAGCTGACGCTGCGACTCGACTGCGGTGACTGATCGCACTGCACCCTCGCTGTGATGTGGACTGCGACTGTGACTGTGACTGCGACTGTGATGTGTCCAATGACTGCGGAACCTGCAGACTCTGATCTGCGACTCCGACACTGCCGCGTCACTGGACCACACTGCTGACTGTGACTGCGACTGTGATGTGACTGTGACGTGGACTGACTGTGACGACTCTGACTCGCAGTCACACTGTCCGCGTCATTGGACACACTGTGACTGTGACTGCGACTGTGACTGTGTGTCCGACTGACTGGATGAAAGCCGCAGTCACAGTCGCAGTCACACTTTTCCGCGTCATTGGACACGTAGTGTAAGACATTCGTGAAGTCGTCACAAATGTCTTTGCTAGCTTTTAATAAATAAATAAACAATAAGTGTCTTACTGGATGTGTTAAAGGACACATTGTCGTCATTGTTGTTAAACTTAAACATCTTCTTCGCATCTAAAATAAAGACAAAATAATTTTTTACTTAAAATAGGTGAATTTTTGTTGATTTTGCATCTTCTGCTTTTAAACAATAAATATATTTTTATTGAAATATGATAACAAAAAGGCATCCTTTTTGTGATGCTGTAAATGCATTGACTGAAGTATAGACTTTTCGATTATTTAACAGACGTTTAATTTCTTAATGATTTTTTGAATACCTTATAGCAAAAAATCAGATCAACAAAAAGCCAGACAAAAAAAAGAAATGTGCGCGCTTTCAAAACGCTGACAATAAGCAAATACAGATAATAATTGATATATACAGGGTGGCCCATTATAAACGCCCTAGTCAATTTTAGTCACAACTTTTTAAATTCGCGCTTTTTCGACGAGATTTTTTTTTGTTGGAAAGAGGAGACTCAGGAAGAGAATGGTACCAAACTTTTATTTTCTCCTTGTTTTTATTGTTGAAAATTTTCAATTCTGCAAAAAGTGTTTTCAGATGCAGTATTCGCCTCAGCAACGGTCAAAATACATCGAATGGTTCATCGAGGCTCAGAAAAGATACCGAAGGGAATTGGGACGACATGCGACAGCGCCAGATGCCAAACGAATCAAAGAATGGTACGCAAAGTTCCAAGAAGGCGACTTGAAGAACAAAAGCGAGTCGGAACAAAGGTTTTCTTTGATCTTTTTAATGTTTTTCATTTTCTCTTTCAGTACGCAAGAACGCCAGAAAAACAGCCGAAGTCGTCCAGCTTTTCGAGTTCTCCGCATTCAAGTCAGCGATGGATTGCGAACGACGTATTTTGACCGTTGCTGAGGCGAATATTGTATCTGAAAACACCCTTTTGCAGAATTGAAAATTCTCAACAATAAAAACAAGAAGAAAATGAAAATTTGGTACCATTCTCTTTCCCGGGGTCTCCTCTTTCCAACAAAAAAAAATCTCGTCGAAAAAGCGCGAATTTAAAAATTTATGACTAAAATTGACTAGGGCGTTTATAATGGCGTTTATTTATAATTCTGTGGCCGATAATTAAGTCTATGTCCACGTGAATGAGCATCTTGGTACTCCTTCGGCTGGGCCCCCCCCTCTTTTTAAATTTTTTTCGCATTTTTTAAATTTAAACAATCAAAAATCAAAATTAATTAAGATAACTTTAAGCCATTTTATTCACAACAAATTAAGCATTACATTATATCATAAACATTTCTCACTTGACTCCAGAAATGACATAGAACATCACTGCCTCCGAACTTCTTGACCCACAAAAATTCACAAAGAAACTGTTCAAAGGGCAAACCATGCAGTGTTCCGTATCGTTTCCGGTTCATCAGCTTCAACTTCTGCCATGTTGTCTCGATTGTCTGAGTATGTGCTAAAGGATTATCATGACTGACAAATTGGATGCTGTGGTTGACCTATTTGAAATAGTTTTTTATGTTTGAAATGCTGGAGTAAGACTTACTGTAAGATGAGTGCAATCATTGTGCTTCTCCAACCCTTGATATCCTTTCCACATGTCTGACACAATCGTTGTACCTGAAGCAAAATTCACATTTCTCGTGCTGGTTAACCGAAAGGCATTGTGATACCTGGCAGAATAAAGTGTTTTATCAACGATAACAGAGAACTTTTGTCCCGCCTTATGATAGGAACTACGAAGCAAGCATCACTAGATCCTCTTTCAACGCCACCAGAGAAGCATTCTTCTGTCTTCTGCGCCTGATCAACTCTGCAATATTCCTCTGCCATATTTTCGCCGCGTGATGAAAGTTTCATCGACTTCAACTATCTTCAAACAATAGTTGAGGAATGCAAAGTTTGTGACTTCTTACCTTTTCAACGCCACCTATTTTGACAGGATTGCGAATAAAAATTCTACACACTTCTCGGAACCATTTACGATAATTAGCTCTTGTTTCAGATGAAAGTGTAGAGCCATCATCACGTCAAAATTCTCTTTCCAGAACCTTGTCTGTAGCCATATCATGTACCCAATAGTAGGAAAACAGAAAAATCTCAAATATAAATACCATAAAAATGCTATAGATAAAGTAAAACGACTTACTTCTTTCAAGACTTATTTGAGCCGATTCGAAAATGGTCCCATTGAAATGATTTCCCTCTTGCAGTTTTGCGGTCGCACCAGAAAACGTTGCTTTCCATCTGATCGTCGTTTATAGCGCATAGGTTTCCACAGATGCACAATGTAGATGTGTGAAGCACTAATTGTTTGAAGCCACTGTTGGAATTCATCGTCAGCTTTACCATGAACCAGCACAATGAGTTGATACAGATTGATACCTCGCAGATTTTCCATTTTTTATAACTGGAGCTCTTTATATAAAGTGACACAAGTTACAATATATTTGAAAAAAAAACATTGGGGGGCCTGCCGAAGGACTACCTAGCATCTTATATAGCAACTTATATAGTATTTGGAATGCGTGAGTCGCCATTTTTTGTGTTAGAACTCGATTTTTTGGCATTTTTTGCAAACCTATGTCCGATATCTCACCCGAACACTTAAATACTTTATTTAAAGCATAAACACGTATAATCAAAGTTGGAAACAGTTTTTGTTGCCTTCCAAATTGGAGATGGTGGATTTTAACCTGGATTTTAGATGGATTTTTATGTTCAAGCTTGTGTGTTTCAACCCTCTTTTGCTGGCGTCTCGAGAATGCTTCTTTTTTAATAGGTTTTTGCATTTTCATAAGGAAATCAGGGAAGAAAGTAATAGTGGCAGGAAAAAATTCCGGAAAAGTTAAATTCGGAATTGGCCAAAATTTAGGCAACCGGCTCAAAGCGGTGAAAATACTTGTGGCACAAATTCAAAAATTGAAGCTATGTAATGCGTGGAGTTTTGCTTTAGCTGAGGCTATGATTGTTACTTTTAAGTTTATTTTATTTATTTTTTGCTTGTTGGAACATTTAGAGATGCTTTATGCTAGTTTTCTGCTCCTTTCGCATTGATTGTTACAATGTGGGGGTTGATCATTGTGAATGTGACTGGATCGGATGACCAACCCACCCTCTGGCTGTGGAATAAGAGATCCCAGGCAAGGCTCTCAATTATTATATATAGTGAACCACAAAAGTTAGAACCTGTTGAAATAGATGAATTAGATATTAAAAATGTTACACTTTTTTATTGAGAAAACATTAGCGTTGTTGAAAAAATTAGGCATAGAAGTAGCATTTATCCCCGGGGGTGTACAAAATTCATCCAGGTATATTTTTTATCTCTTTTCTACTTCAATTTTATCTTGAGGCACTAGATGTAAGTTGGAACAAGCCGTTAAAGGAACGAATCCGTCAATATTATACTACTTGGATGTGCAATGATGCAGACAAGGAATTCATTTCTGGAGGCAATCCAAAAGCACCGGCGTTGGACATCGTTTTGGGATGGATGAATCGTGCTTGGCAAGGAATAACAAAGGAACTCATCTCAAAGTTCTTCAAAGGTTTGTTTTTGATTAATATCAAATAAATAATTTCTGTTTAGCTTGCGCTCTTACAACAGCATTAGACGGAACTGAGGATGAATAGATAACTTGCTTGAAACCAGAAGGATCCATCGGCACAAGAGGTTTGAATTTTTTTCCGCGACATCCGGGCTCAAAAGAATGCAAGATATGGTCGGCGAGACTATGAAGCGGATGGTTCGGAAGAGGGACAGCTATCAGATAAGAAGAACCAATCAAGAAATCAATTTGGAAAATTTCAATGAGGAAGAGTTATTTTTGTGTGATGAATAGTTTATGGGGCACTTATTTACTTGGGGGACGCATTTTTCACTTATTTGTAAATCATGTTTAAACTGACTCCCAAGTAACTTTTATATACTAAAAACGATAAGAAAGGTGGTTTCCGTAATTTTCTACGCATAAAATGGATTTTCAAAAAAAATTGTTTGACAAAAATTTGACTTTTCACTTACCTTAGCATGATTCGAGCGAGACTCGTGATCAAAATACATTTAAAAAGTCTTTTGCCCAGCTCAGTGACAAAACGGGGTATAATACCTTTACATAAGGTGGTTACCTTAGTCCTGCCAAGGCAAAATGTCAAATTTTTTATCAAAAATTTTTGAAAAAAATCTATTTTATGTGAAAAATTACGAAGCTCACTTTATTATCGTTTTAGCTATAAGTCGTTACTTATGATTTAAATAAATGAAACTTTTAGCATAAATAAGTTATTATAGGAAAGATTGTTGGTGCTTTAAAATGTTAAATAAAACCGTTCTCATTGTCAGCAAATATTTCGTGCGTGACTCCCCTTGCCTCAAAAAGTGGCAATCTATAGGCAAAATGACCCCTTTCAGAGGGGATCCGTTTAATAGAGAGAGGGGAGGCGATTATCACAAAAGCTGTTTATTAGAGGATATACGGTATGCTGTATTTGGTAAATTATTTTTCATCGACCACACATTTGAAAGCTGACATTATTGTCTTTCAAAAACTTTTTTTTAATTATAAAAAAAACTATAAAGAAAGTTGAGTTTAAAAAAAATTACATTATTTAATTGTTGGTGTTATGTAGACAATAATCTAAGCACAAAAACTTTGTTACAAAATACGTAATTAAACTCTATCACATCCTACTACAAGTGAAAAACAAATTTTTATAAAAATTAATTTATTTTATTACTTTTTGTGTTGAAAATAGTTAGTGATTGTTTTTATTATCTTTTCTACTTTGCAATACATTCAAACCAAAGGCTTTTTGTAAAGTTGAATTTCAATTATCAGTTATCTTTCATAGTTGGCTTGTGCAGTCTTTTGCAAAATTTTATGCGCCAGTCTAGTTTCATAACTCACTTTGTTACCAACTACACTGCAAATATGATATTTTTAATATTTTTAATATTTAATTTTTAATATTTTTTATGTTTACTATGTTTGCCATGATCAAATTTGGGAAAAACTTTTTTTTCAAAATTGCCTTGGTCCCCCTCAGTGTTCCCGAAAATAACATTTAACACATATCTTTTTTGGCTCTATATGTGTTCATGCCGACGCCGGAAAAAATATGCCTTGGTACCCCTGTTCATTTTTTTCGCAAAAAAATCAGTTTTTGTCTTTGTCCACAAAAAATTTTTTTTATTACTTTTTGATTAAAAAAACACCAGTTAAAAATAATTTTGGAGAGAATCACACCAAGTGTTTTTTTAAAAAAACCAACTGTACACTTAACACTTGACTTTTTTAAGCAGTGGAATTATTTTTAACTAAGGCGTTTGATCGATTGAATCGATAGAAAAAATTGTCGATATTGTCGAACTCTTTGGCGAAGAGGCGATCAGTCAAAGTCAGGTGGAAAGATGGTTCAAGCGTTTCAAATCCGGTGACACAAGCTTGCAAGATGAGAAAGGAAGAGGTCGCCCATCTGACTTTAATGATCAAGCTCTCAAATCTTTCCACCTGACTTTGACTGATCGCCTCTTCGCCAAAGAGTTCGACAATATCGCGAAAAGACTGCGCTGCCCTCCATCCTTTCTCGAAGTGGTAGAGCATGATATGGCAAATGTGAAGGTGGTTTTCGACGCGCATTCTTCTTAACTAAAAGCGAGGCATACTTTAAAACAAAAAAGCAAATTTAAAGAAGAAATATATCAAAAGAATCATAAGGCAACAAAAATCCGCATTAATTATGAATCAACCCAATGTATGACCATTTTTCTATTATTGTTTTTGTCAACCATAATTTATAACTTAAGTAATTTAAAAAATCAAATTTTCATTGCCAAAAGTTTAGAATGAATTCCGACATTCTGCTAGACATTCTCAGTTTTCTCAATCGCCATTCCTTAAACCGCTTAAATACTCTCAACTCTACAGTCAACTACCTAATCAACACTTATTTATCTTGCACTCCTCACCTTCAAGTGCTCATTCTACAGTTCTACAGCCCCGAAAAAGTGCATATGCAAATGCGTCCCACCACCTACAGACTGCATGAAGCCCTGTTGGAAGAAGCTCTACCATTTATATTGCCTAAATACATCCAATGTGAGTGTACCTACATCACTTTTAACCAACAAAACGACGACCTGCTTCATGCTTGCCACCTCTTTTCCCACATTTGGAGAAACTGCAATTTGTATATGGATGTGCAGAAAGGCACAAATATGCCATTGTTTTGGCAGATTATGGCTAGCAATACTTTTCAATGTGATATTTTTGATTTGGCAGTAAGCGAGCCGGAATTTGATTGGGACGCATTCTTTGGCTGTGAAGTGATTTACAAGTGCAGAAAGCTGGTTATTTCTGATGTGCATTCTTTGAACATTGAAAACATTTTGAAATATTTGCACTCTGAGCAAAAAGAGAACAGCCTGTCACTCAAATACCCACATGACTATGATGAACTTCATGTGTTGGTCATCAAGATTGTGGAGGTGAGAACATTTTTTAAAAAATTGAAGTTTGCTTAGGGGAAAGTCATGATTGGTAGAATAAGGAGCAATTTGTAATAAACTTATGTAATACCCATCTAATCAATTGCTTTTCCTAAAATTTAAAATATGAAATTTATTTTTTTTTTCGAAAAAATTCTTACATGCTCTAAAAACATGGTCTGTACCGTCTGTACCTAAGTTTTTTTATGCGATTGGCCTTCGTTAACAAAAACTATGCTACTCACCTCATCTTTTTAGGGCCTTTTAACAAGGGAGGGACCCTGACTGTGACCTCGGGTTCTTGTAGAGCATGCCTGAATCCATTGTGAATTTGGCTCCCTGTCTCTGAAAGCCAACAAAAATTTTAGGATTGACCCATGGGTAAGTCAATAACAAACCAGAATATCGGTATCGAGGTATTTTTACAACTTTGAGTGACACTTGTACCGCTTTTTGTGGACCTTCAGAGCTGGGGAGCCATTTCTCAGGTACTTGGAAACGCTCTACAATAATACGCAGAAAAAAAATTCATCGAAGTTCCCCCAGGTCACGGTCAGGGTCCCTCCCTTGTTAGTCCCTCCCCAGTGTTTGTCGAGAGGTGGAGGTGTAGTGTATTGGCAATCCAAAGGAGCTGGTTCAATTCTAGCCACCACCATTTTCCTGTGGGCAATCAATTCGATAAAACAATTCTAAGATGGAAACATTACTGTATCATCCACTCCCCAATAAGGTCCTATGTCTTAAGAGGTGTTGAAAAATAAGGCCCCACCTCAAATAAGGCTTAATTAGGCCAAAAAGGCGACTTCTAATAAGGCCCCACCTTCTAATAAGTCCTAATTAGGCCAAAAGAGACTTCTAATAAGGCCCCACCTTCAAATAAGTCCTAATTAGGCCAAAAAAGAGACTTCTAATAAGGCCCCACCTTCTAATAAGTCCTAATTAGGCCAAAAAAGAGACTTCTAATAAGGCCCCACCTCAAATAAGTCCTAATTAGGCCAAAAAGAGACTCTAATAAGGCCCCACCTCTAATAAGTCTAATTAGGCCAAAAAGAGACTTCTAATAAGGCCCCACCTCTAATAAGTCCTAATTAGGCCAAAAAGAGACTTCTAATAAGACCCCACCTCTAGGGGTTAAAAATAAGGCCCCACCTTCTAATAAGTCCTAATTAGGCCAAAAAGAGACTTCTAATAAGGCCCCACCTTCAAATAAGTCCTAATTAGGCCAAAAGAGACTTCTAATAAGGCCCCACCCTGGGTTAATAAGGCCCCACCTTCTAATAAGTCCTAATTAGGCCAAAAAGAGACTTCTAATAAGGCCCCACCTTCTAATAAGTCCTAATTAGGCCAAAAAGAGACTTCTAATAAGGCCCCACCCTAGGGGTTAAAAATAAGGCCCCACCTTCTAATAAGTCCTAATTAGGCCAAAAAGAGACTTCTAATAAGGCCCCACCTTCTAATAAGTCCTAATTAGGCCAAAAAAGAGACTTCTAATAAGGCCCCACCCTAAGGGTTAAAAATAAGGCCCCACCTCTAATAAGTCCTAATTAGGCCAAAAAGAGACTTCTAATAAGGCCCCACCTTCTAATAAGTCCTAATTAGGCCAAAAAGAGACTTCTAATAAGGCCCCACCCTAGGTTAAAAATAAGGCCCCACCTTCTAATAAGTCCTAATTAGGCCAAAAGAGACTTCTAATAAGGCCCCACCTTCTAATAAGTCCTAATTAGGCCAAAAAAGAGACTTCTAATAAGACCCCACCCTAGGGGTTAAAAAATAAGGCCCCACCTTCTAATAAGTCCTAATTAGGCCAAAAAAGAGACTTCTAATAAGGCCCCACCTTCTAATAAGTCCTAATTAGGCCAAAAGAGACTTCTAATAAGGCCCCACCTTCTAATAAGTCCTAATTAGGCCAAAAAGAGACTTCTAATAAGGCCCCACCTTCTAATAAGTCCTAATTAGGCCAAAAAGAGACTTCTAATAAGGCCCCACCTTCTAATAAGTCCTAATTAGGCCAAAAAGAGACTTCTAATAAGACCCCACCCTAGGGTTAAAAATAAGGCCCCACCTTCTAATAAGTCCCATTAGGCCAAAAAGAGACTTCTAATAAGACCCCACCCTAGGGGTTAAAAAATAAGGCCCCACCTTCTAATAAGTCCTAATTAGGCCAAAAAAGAGACTTCTAATAAGGCCCCACCTTCTAATAAGTCCTAATTAGGCCAAAAAAGAGACTTCTAATAAGACCCCACCCTAGGGTTAAAAATAAGGCCCCACCTTCTAATAAGTCCTAATTAGGCCAAAAGAGACTTCTAATAAGGCCCCACCTCAAATAAGTCCTAATTAGGCCAAAAGAGACTTCTAATAAGGCCCCACCTTCTAATAAGTCCTAATTAGGCCAAAAAGAGACTTCTAATAAGGCCCCACCTCTAGGGTTAAAAAAAATAAGGCCCCACCTTCTAATAAGTCCTAATTAGGCCAAAAGAGACTTCTAATAAGGCCCCACCTTCTAATAAGTCCATTAGGCCAAAAAGAGACTTCTAATAAGGCCCCACCTTCTAATAAGTCCTAATTAGGCCAAAAAGAGACTTCTAATAAGGCCCCACCTTCTAAAATAAGTCCTAATTAGGCCAAAAAGAGACTTCTAATAAGGCCCCACCTTCTAATAAGTCCTAATTAGGCCAAAAGAGACTTCTAATAAGGCCCCACCTTCTAATAAGTCCTAATTAGGCCAAAAAGAGACTTCTAATAAGGCCCCACCTTCTAATAAGTCCTAATTAGGCCAAAAAGAGACTTCTAATAAGGCCCCACCTTCTAATAAGTCCTAATTAGGCCAAAAAAGAGACTTCTAATAAGGCCCCACCTTCTAATAAGTCCTAATTAGGCCAAAAGAGACTTCTAATAAGGCCCCACCTTCTAATAAGTCCTAATTAGGCCAAAAAGAGACTTCTAATAAGGCCCCACCTTCTAATAAGTCCTAATTAGGCCAAAAAGAGACTTCTAATAAGGCCCCACCTTCTAATAAGTCCTAATTAGGCCAAAAGAGACTTCTAATAAGACCCCACCCTAGGGGTTAAAAAATAAGGCCCCACCTTCTAATAAGTCTAATTAGGCCAAAAGAGACTTCTAATAAGGCCCCACCCTCAAATAAGTCCTAATTAGGCCAAAAAGAGACTTCTAATAAGCCCCCCACCCTAGGGGTTCTAATAAGGCCCCACCTTCTAATAAGTCCTAATTAGGCCAAAAGAGACTTCTAATAAGGCCCCACCTTCTAATAAGTCCTAATTAGGCCAAAAAAGAGACTTCTAATAAGACCCCACCCTAGGGGTTAAAAAATAAGGCCCCACCTTCTAATAAGTCCTAATTAGGCCAAAAGAGACTTCTAATAAGGCCCCACCTTCTAATAAGTCCTAATTAGGCCAAAAAGGAGACTTCTAATAAGGCCCCACCTCAATAAGTCCTAATTAGGCCAAAAAGAGACTTCTAATAAGGCCCCACCTTCTAATAAGTCCTAATTAGGCCAAAAAGAGACTTCTAATAAGACCCCACCCTAGGGGTTAAAAAAAGGTCCCAACCTTCTAATAAGTCCTAATTAGGCCAAAAGGCGACTTCTAATAAGGCCCCACCTCAAATAAGTCCTAATTAGGCCAAAAAGAGACTTCTAATAAGGCCCCACCTTCTAATAAGTCCTAATTAGGCCAAAAAGAGACTTCTAATAAGACCCCACCCTAGGGGTTAAAAATAAGGCCCCACCTTCTAATAAGTCCTAATTAGGCCAAAAGAGACTTCTAATAAGGCCCCACCTTCTAATAAGTCCTAATTAGGCCAAAAGAGACTTCTAATAAGACCCCACCCTAGGGTTAAAAATAAGGCCCCACCTTCTAATAAGTCCTAATTAGGCCAAAAAGAGACTTCTAATAAGGCCCCACCTTCTAATAAGTCCTAATTAGGCCAAAAAGGCGACTTCTAATAAGGCCCCACCTCAAATAAGTCCTAATTAGGCCAAAAAAGAGACTTCTAATAAGGCCCCACCTTCTAATAAGTCCTAATTAGGCCAAAGGCGACTTCTAATAAGGCCCCACCTCAAATAAGTCCTAATTAGGCCAAAAAGAGACTTCTAATAAGGCCCCAGCTTCTAATAAGTCCTAATTAGGCCAAAAAGGCGACTTCTAATAAGGCCCCACCTCAAATAAGTCCTAATTAGGCCAAAAAAGAGACTTCTAATAAGGCCCCACCTTCTAATAAGTCCTAATTAGGCCAAAAAAGAGACTTCTAATAAGACCCCACCCTAGGGGTTAAAAAATAAGGCCCCATGGGGTTTTTTTAGAGATAATACGGTATGTCACTTTTTGGGGAGTCAATTTTATAAAGATTATACGCTAACTGAATGCCTCTCTCAGGGTGGTTCACCTAGGTCCCTCAAAGCAAAAAGTAAAATTTCGGTCAATTTTTTTTGTCAAAACCACTCTTTTTGCAGCCTAGTAACATCTTTTCCATCGTTTTTACGGTCTAAAACACCATTGGAAATGTTTAAAATGTTTGAACGAGTCCGGGACTCCACACTTCAGCCGATTTTACCTCACACTAAAAGTTTGCGCACTTTATTATAATGTAAAAAAATAATTTTCCCAACCATTGAACAAAAAAAGTTTATTATAAAATATTCAGATGTTCAATAAATCTGAAGTTGCAGCCAGCTCGTTTGAACTAAATTTTATGTGTGCCTTGGAGGATTTTGAGCTGGTGAATGACAAGAGAAAAGAATGTTTAAGACTTGAAGTTTTCCACCAAATGTGCACTTTGAGAAGATTTCGTGTGTAATTATTATACTCTACATTCATACTTAATATTTAATTAGACTAGTGTTATGTACAGGGTGGGGCGAAAAAATTCGGCCACTTTTAAAATTTTTGTCAATGGCTTCCGCCCATCGGCGAAACCCCGAAAATTTTTTTGAAGTTTAAGCCAACAGTCTGAATCTTTTGCTGTTTTCATCGAACGCTAATCTTTCTTTCGAAATCCCGGATATCAATGGCTGTTCTTCAGCTGACTTTTTTCTGCAAAAAATATAGATAGAAAGTGCACAGAAGAAACACTAAAAATTTAGATATGGTCCACAAAAAAAAGAAGCGCTAATTTTAAACAAGTAAAAAACGGCCATGTTTTTTTGCCGAACTTTGTACATATAGTATAATTTCTAGTAAGAGCTCTTTCTAATTAATAAAGATCCCCTATGAAATATGATCTATCGTTGTGCTATCTAAGCAAGCTTTTACAAGATATTATAATACAGTCGACTCTCGATTTAACATACGGGCTGGGGACCTAGTGTAGTCGTATGTTAAATCGAGAGTCTGTCGTATGTTAAATAGAAGTTTATTAAATTTCCTAACAGCAAAACATGTTCACAAACAATTTATCAAGGATGTTGGTAGACGAAACAAAATAAAAAAATGGCGAAATTTGAACGAAAAATTGAAAGATCTTACCATGACCAAAGGACCTGTCACTGCCACGTTTTGACTTCTGACTGATTTCATACAGCGCAGAACTGCCTCTTCTAAATCTTCGCTTTTCGCTGGCTTCCGATGAGAACGCTTTGCATCGCCACCTTCATCGATTGCACTCAGGATGGCTGCTTTGTCTCAGAGAATTGTTTGTACTGTCGCGTTTGGAAGATTGAATTGTTTGCCCACTGCTGCCATGCTCTTGCCCTCTTCTGAAGCCTCGATGATCTTCCTCTTTTCCTCCAAAAATATGACCCGGCGCTTTTTGATTAAAGTTTGCATGGTTAGTCTGAACAAAAAATAAATTAGAACTACAATCGTGAGTCAACAGTACAAAAACCAACAAAAAATAACGGAAACAAAAAAATAAGCAATGACACAGCTGACACAAACTATTTTTTCAAACAAAAAACGTGGCAATTCAAAAATCTCATTTATTTGTTTCTCATTTCATTGACAGTGTCGAGTGTAGATTTCTTTATGGGGACCAAGTCCAGCCGTATGTTAAATCGAGGGGTATGTTAAATCAGGGGTATGTTAAATCGAGAGTCTGTTCACCTTAATTTGATTCAGGCCAACCAAATCGCCCTCAGCCGTATGTTGAATCGACCGTATGTTAAATCGAGAGTCGACTGTATATGCCGACCTGTTTTTTTGGTAAAAGTGGGAAAGATTTAGATTATAGCTAAGTTTATCAATAGATTAAAAACTAGGACCCTACCGAGTATACCCCCAAAATGAAATTTTTTAAAGTGTTTCCAAACACCCTATATCAAACTAAAATCACCTCAAGAGTTCAAAAAAGACATTATTTTTGTGTTCTGGTCAATAAAAAATTGAGTTTTGGGCATTTTGAAATTTGGACCATTTGGCTGTTTTACCATGTTTTGGTCACTGGAGCTGGACACAAAGAACCTCTAAATGCATTTTGATTAAGAGTCTTGCTCGGAATTATGTCTAAGGTAAGTGAGTGCGCACATCTCTAACCAACCAAGCCCCCTGCGCCCCCTGCGCCCCCTGCGCCCCCTGCGCCCCCTTCGGTTTTTAAATGTATGCATACCAGAGTTTTTTTATGCGGTAGGCCCCAGTTAAAAAAACTATGTTCAAATTCCATCTTTTTGTGGTCAAGGTACCCTCAACATCGGATTTACTAAGTTATAATAAATTTAAAAAATTGTTTTATAAAGAAAAGTGGGTAAAAACACCTTTTTTGTTGTGTTCAATGTGTAGGAAATGCTTAAAAATGGTTAAAATGGTATTTTGAAAATAGCTAGTAATCCAACAAGATCACACTTCTTTCTTAAATAACAATCTTGTAATGTTTAAGGCTAAAAATAACTACTTCCAATTTCTCAGCATCTTTAGGCATTACGCGTGCCTGTTACAGCTTCCAAAAGTTCTCACTTGAAACAAAAAATGTATTTGTTTTGCCATTATTTTGCTATTTTTCTGTTCAAAATGTTTTTGTTTGAAGCAATTTAAAAGAAACAAACACCATATGAACTTACATATTTTTGCCAATCTACTTATTTTTGTATAAATACTCTCACCATGTTTCTTTACTTCACAATTTTTAAGTTAGAATCGAATGAAAAATTAGAGCAGAAATCTAATTTACTTTTTTATTTGGTTATTCTTAAAAAATTTTCAAAAAAGTTTAGAGGTTAATAGCTTGTATACAAACTAATTTACTGTTTTTTAATCCGAAAAAATGAGACTACCGTAAATATTCTAATAGAGCCCCCGGGGGGTGTGTGGTCTCTATTTTTCAACCCTCCGAAAATCGGGAAAATTTTGGGTCGATCTCGAGATTTTAGGGTGAAAATTCAAAATCTAAATAGCAGAATGAGTAGAGCTCGTGGGAGTTAAGAAAATTCAATAACAGTTTTACAAAATATTAAGCGCTGAATCCTGAATCAAACTTTTGACCAGTTAAAGTGAGGAAAATGCTTGTCAACTTCTCAAAATGACCTCACACTGTTTGAAGCCAAATGTCAGCTTTTTCAAAAAAATCCAAAAAATACTGATAGCACATTTGAAAGAGGAATAACACGGCTACACAATAGTTGTTTAGAATAATTTTTCGAAATAATTTTGATGCTTAAACATCACCATGTGACCGAAAAGTTCCCGGACAAAGTTTAAAGCCAATTTTTTCAGTTAAATAAGAACATAAATGCATTTTTTTGGTATCATCAGAAAGCCCTTGTTCTCCTCTCTTGAATAGTGTATCGCTTGTCGTTTTATGTCAATAAATTCCATGCTTTAGAATGTCCGATCTGAGAGCAGGCATTGTGCGACTTTGGGAAGAAGGGAAGAAGCAAAGTGAGATCGCTCGTGATATGAATGTTCCAAAGCAAACAGTTTCAGATGCCATCAAGCGATTTCGTGAAACAGGCCGTAATGAAGACAGAGCAAGAAGTGGGCGACCAGCTACAGCAACCACTCCATCCGAACAACAACTCCATCCGAACAACAACTCCATTCTTCCCAAAGTCGCACAATGCCTGCTCTCAGATCGGACATTCTAAAGCATGGAATTTATTGACATAAAACGACAAGCGATACACTATTCAAGAGAAGAGAACAAGGGCTTTCTGATGATACCAAACAAATGCATTTATGTTCTTATTTTACTGAAAAAATTGGCTTTAAACTTTGTCCGGGAACTTTTCGGTCACATGGTTTAAAAAACCGTAAATAATTATGCACTAACCTAATACAGTCAACCCTCGATTTAATGACGCCCCTAGACCGATTTGGTTGGTTAAATCTAAAATACACTGGATGAGACCCTCGATTTTACGACACTTTGTCTGATAAAATCAGTCATTATTGTTGCTTGAATAAACAGTTGCTACTTGATCAAATAGTATGAGAATTGAAATAATAATTGTACGAACCCTTGATTTTAAGACACCATACAAAATGTTTGATTACGTACCCTCTATTTAACGACACCCTAGGTCGGCCGCCAGGGGTGTCGTTAAATCGAGGGTTGACTGTACTACTTTTAAAATTTGGCTTGGCCTTGATCGCTCTGGGCCGATTCGCTCAGCATGGCACCAACATCTCATGTTTATCTAGCTTGCTATAATAACAAAGAAGAATTTTCACAAACACTACACCACATTTTTATAAAAATATAAAATGTGTCATGGTTTTTTTTTGCTTTTTTGCAATGCACAATTAAAATCATTATTTAGGAAAAAATTTCAAGTTGAATCATCCAGCAAAAAAAAGTACAATTTACTTAAGATACATTATTTTAATTAGCATTTTACTTCAAATTTTATTTAGTATACTGAAATAAAAATAAAATTCTTGGTACGTCTACAATGATAATTGGAATATTAATTTATTAACTTTTTATGTGATGGTTTTAAATGCTTCTTCCACCACTTTTTCCTGCTTTCAAAACTTTAATATTACAACATCCGACTTGGAGAATCTAGAGCTAGACGAGTTTGTTGGAGAATTTAGCGAGTATGTGCCTGAAGAAGAGCTTGCTTTAATTTCAGAAGGCGAAGACATAACAGTAGCTTTGCATTTGGTCCCTTTGGCTCTAATAGGATTTTTGCTTACCCTTGTGTATATTGTTGCTGTGTTTAGGTATGTTTTTTTTTTTTGGATAATAAATCCTTATTGATGGTTAGTTGCAACTATTGCCCTATTGTAAGGTTGTGCAAAAATTAGTTTATCTAAAATTAGCATAGTGCCCTTAGGTTTGAAAATGTCGAATGAAATGAAAAAAAAGACAGAACAGGGGGGACCAAGGCAAAAAAACTACCCGCTTCTAGTATAGGTTTATCTATTAAATTAAATGTGGCACTCGTGGACTTTGGAGCGTGTCCTTTTTACTAACTAACTGTTATTAGTAGGGTTGTCGACCCGACCTGTCGATTTCGACCTTTGAGGGTATCGAAAAATAAAGCCACTTTTCGAACCACCAAACCTTCGACTCCCCTTAGTCCTGAATCAGGATTATTACCTAATTTATTTTAATGAGTTGTCCTAAATGAAGACTGATATGGAGCTTCTGTGCAATGTGTCTCCCAAAAAGAAACAAATGAAAAAGAAATTTGTATGTCTTATTTTTTTAAATCTTTGTTCATTATTGTTGTCAAACATCGATTCAAACACATCATGAATCATGATCCAATTCGGAATGGATTTCACGACGTACAACAATTTCGCCATTTACACATACAAACACTTCAGAGAAATGTTTCCACAAGAAATATAAAACATTTGGCCCACCGAATTTCTTGTTCCAGATATGCTTCCTCAGGAAGTTCATGAAAAGATGTCTATGTGTTCCTCCCCGCGCTCGATTTCCCCCACACCGAATTGATTGTTTGCGTGTAGACTTCCGAATTATCTGGATCAACGAAATTGTATCTGTAAAATATTAGCAGTACAAAAACACAGAATATCGATCAGAGAAACTTTACTTGTGTAGCACTTCATTATGCTCGTAGCTCCTTCTCATTTTGTCGATTGATTTATATGAAGCCGGTCCATCATGCATGATAATAGATCCCGCAGTATGAAACGAGCAATGGCAGAGCACAGTGTTACGGCTTTTTGATCGACAATTGGAGTGATGAAGCAACTATTTGAGTTCCCTAAAAATATGCATATGCAAGTAACAAATCAACAATATAAAATTTTCCAAAACATACTACCTCGCACAACTCAGCCGAAATACCACTGTCTAGATTCAAGACGTAAAAATAAGAAGTAAAAATATCTATTTCATTCGTTTCTTCTTGGGGGACACATTGCACAGAAGTTCCATACAATCGAGTCTGTGCATAGTGACCCACCACAGTGATCACCTCCGCCATAGTAATCAGTTTCATGGGTCTCGAAATTCATGAGTGGAGAAAACCCAAAGGCACCTGCAATGGACGTCTACTTACAGTAGATCATGGAAGCGTGGGACTCTTTGCCAGTCGAAGCCATTGTTCAGAGGTTTGTTTTCGCGCAATGCAATTTGACAGACGGGCTGTGGTTGAAGAAGTTGATAGAGAGAAGGATAAAGAAAATGGATAATGCTTGCCATCATTTTTGAACTTGTATAGTATCGACCCTCGTTTGATGCATCCAAAATATAAAGCCACCCCTCCTATTAGAGTCACATTGACGTTTTCCTTACTGAAAAGCTTACTTTTCAAAAAATAAATCTACCGAAATCAGACTGATTGCCTTAGTCCACCAAAGTAAAACAACTTAAAAAGGTACTCAAATACCCTATAACATAGTATTCATAGTGTTTAGGTATGTTTTTCTGAGTTTTTATAGTAATTCAGCAGTGAACTTTATAGCTTCAAGTACGTCGGGGTCGCACTAAGTACGGCAAAAGATCAATCTCTAACAGTATCTTCTCCGCCTTCCCTGTCGTTTGAAAAGCGGCATCGTCGTGAAAAAGTAGAGGATCCCCTCATTTCCAAAGAGTTAATTGAGCCGCCTATCCGCCTTAGCTCCACTGTCTTTAATCTGTGGTCCTTATGTTGTTTTTGACTTCATATCATGTTAGCCAATAATCTTTTTAAAATTCAGCTTTACAATTCAAATCGCTTCAAATTTTAAAATTTTGAAGAAAGTATTTTCACGAAAATAGGCATAAAAATTTTACAAAAAATAGTGGCCAACTGGCCAGTCTTAAAATTTTTGTTTATAAAATGTTGAAATTCTATTTTATAGAGCAATAAAAGCGGGGATAGTTAGTGAAAAATTCTACGCCCTTTTACTCAACAGAGCGCTCGGAGATTTGATGTACACCTTTTTGTACATCCTAGACCATTTGATGGAAATGTGGAGGTTTAGGTTGGTCATTTTTAGCATACTTTATCCAAATAACATTAAAAATATTCTAATTTAAGTGCCGATTTAACCAGTCCATTAAACATTGTGATCGAAGGTGTGTTTTGGGCATCTATGGTCAGTTATGTTAGCCTGAGTTTGATGAAATTGTATGCTATCGCCTGTCCTTTAATGTACTGGAAAAAAGTGACTATGGCAAGAGTCGTTCTGTTCATAGTGCTCAGCTGGCTGGGTTTTATTGTGTTTGTGGTGTTCAGAATTTATTTAAGAGCTAAATGCACTGAACATAAGTGTTTGATATTTGTGCATAGGATTGTTGGTGCTGTTCACTTGTTTTGCTACGCGTTTACCGTTATTTGTTTCCTTCTTACAGGTTATTTCACTATTAAAGTCAATAATAGCATATTTTTGTAATATATTTTAAATAATTGCAATTTCCGATATATATTACAAAAATTACAAAAATTTATAGCTTGAAACATATCATAGAATTTTAAGCACACAAACACGTAAAATGAATTAAACGTACATGGGCCCTATTCACTTCTAGGGGGCAATATTTTGCCTTGGTCTCCCCTGTGGTTTTTTCTTGAAAATTGCCTTGGTCCCCCCTGTTGTTTTGAAGGTGGTCATGTTTAAGGGTGATCATGTTAACCATAGTCACAATATCAACATAACTCTAATGAACCAGGGCACCAAGGTAATTTTTTAAGAAAAAACAACAGGGGGGACCAAGGCAAAAACGTTGCCCCCTAAAAGTGAAGAGAGGTCTGGTCGTCGTTTTTTGTAGTAGTCCCAAGCAACATCTTCCGATTCTCTTCAACGCAACCACTGACGTAGGCATACAACTACTCACAGAATTATAAATTGACCATGAGACAATTTTGCTTTCATGAGAGATATGTCAAGCGACAATTTTTTTGTGTTTACCAAAATGTCGGCGTCGATTTCGTTCAAAAGGCGAAATTGTCTCCCGACAAATTTTCTTAAAAGGCAAAATTTTCGCATTGCTCATCACGGCTTTTCAAAATGACTGAAATTATATCTTTTTACTTTTGAATAAAGTTTTGTGGGAGACCCAAAAATACTCCAAATTTGACTAGGAGTGACTTAAATTTCTAGTTTGCACACGTCCTCGATCAAGCAAAGATCTCCTCCAACTTTGTAGTAGAGATCCAGGGCTATATTTTGATACATTACTTGTCGATGAGGATGCAAATTTCGTAGTTTTCGATACAAAAACGTTTTAGCCTTATATTTGAAAATCAACTTGTAATCAATTTTTTTGTAGGAAAAGTAAAAAATCTGATCTTTATAACCTACTTCTATTTTTTAATTTCACGTCAAATAGGCTGATAATAAAAACTAAAAAATGCAAGGTATCCATGGGTCGGGTTGCACTCGTGACCTCAAGGAAAGTAGTCTTGTTTCCTATGCGAAATCGTCTGACGAAAAGCTTACCAAGAAGTAAAAAAAGACACATTTTCAGGCGTTTTGAAAAGCCGTGTCAGGTGTTACGATGAGAATTCATTCAAATTTCATGTAGTCAGCTGGTTAGTCAATGAAATTATTAGCAACAATGTTAATAGTCCGCACAAAAAATAACTAGAGAAAAGGTCTTGGGTAGAAATGCAGCTTTGGTAATATCCCCACCAAGAAAAAGCTAAACATCTTCTTTGAGACACAATCTCTATATGGTATTTGGTCGGGGAGGGTGTGTGTGTTACGCTAATTAATGGTCCCTTGAGGGAAATTTATCTTTTTTCTGTGAAATAATTTAATGGGCGAGTTTGTACTCATTGGAAAGCCCTTTCGCAGGCGGAGGACCTTTTGCGTTTAGATTTTGGTTTTGCTGTGAAAATTTTCGAAATTTTCATGGTTGAACTTGAAAGTTGGGGGTTTAATGGGGAAATCGGAGCGAAAAACTTTTTGTGAACAAAAAACTTTTTTTGAATTGCCGCCAAATTTGGGTTTTCGGGTTTACGGCCCGATTGGTATTGTAGTATTTTGCTACACTGAACTTTGCCTTTCAAATGCGGGCGCCCGAAAGGGCGCCAGTCCGCTTGTGAACTAATATTTTTTTATTAAATTTGTTTCTAAGAGAAAAGTTAAATCTTATAAATTTTTTTAAAATGTGTTAAAATATTAAATTTTCAATTTTAGTGCTATATGCTTGGCACACTCAAACATCTACGAACACTGCCGGAAAAACTCAGGAAAACATCAAACACGGCTTTCAAATCCCTATGTTCAAACTATCTCTAAATGTGGCCACCCTAACAATCTGTCATTTGCCTTTAGCTATCATTGGAGTGCTGTTAGCATTTGGAAGCAACCACTTCTGGTTTGAAATATTCCCTTGTTTCGTCGTCTCTAATTTCAAATTTGTTCGCTCAGTGGCCACATTTGTGCAATGCGTTTTTATACTCAGAATAGTGCTGGATTCACTGATTGGTTTTGCCACTGATAAACATGTTTGTTACTTGATAATTTTGTGTTATTTTTTTAAGTTTGTATTAAGATTCGAAAGCTTTTGACTAAATCTGTCAGTCCAACTGAGAATAATGACTTATCCGGAAAATCGTCTATGCCACCTAGAAGCACAGATAGAACTTCATAAATTGTAGTAGTTTGTTGTGATGAGAGCTTGAAATAGAATTGTTTTAATTGTTGTTTAAAAATTGTTACCTGATAATCTGTTTGTTTGTATTTTTTTTTGTGAACAGTAAAGGTTTGTTAACCTCTCTCTTGTCGATCAGTATACGCAGTGTCAAAGTGGAGGTAGGTAAAATATCGATTGGTGACTATTTTGATTGGTGACTATTTTGATTGGTGACTATCGATTGGTGACGATTTTCATACCGACATTTCATACTGATATTATATTTCTCTTCGTTATTCTGTTTCTACTTCTCTTTTTTGTTTCGAAAGTTTCGTTCTCTTTCTGGCTTAAATCGCTGATTCCTCGTTAATTTACTGCCTTTTAGATGGCTGCTCTGTCGCTAACTTACTCGAAACGCATTGGAATGAAGAAGCTAGCGCTCACGCCTTGCCCGGACAATCCGCTGATGTGCTTTACGTGGTCGAATCGAGGGAAGAAGCCCGAAAGAAAGGATGGAGTTCAGCCTTGCTATTTCGTCTGCTCAGAATGCCGGTCGCTGGTTGCTAAGGGGCTAAATGTGCATGACAATCCACTTCCAACAATGAGGACCGATCTCACAAGCAACACCTGACTGGATGCGGTGCCAAACAACGAGCACTTTTGTGAGCCGATACTTTTGAGCGAGGTTATTCATTTATCTTTACTATTTTCTAGAGTTTTGCTTACATTTGTTATTGCAAGTTTCAGGAAGGCGATCCAGCGGAAATTAATCTCTTTGATGTTTGAATATTGTGTGTGCTCGTGGTTGTTAATGTGTTTTGTTTGTTTGGATTTCGGAATAAAATTGCGTCTCGGTATGAAAATTGTCACCAATCGATAGTCACCAATCGATACGGTCACCAATCGATACGGTCACCAATCGATAGTTGTCCGTGGAGGTAAAATGTTTGGTCGACACTGAGAATGACTTTACAATCATTGGAACAGACCCTTAGCTAGCAATATCCAGGATACTTGTCTTGTTTTAGAGCGGTCTAGTGCGTGAGGCGGGAGAGGAACCGCTAACTTACAGGTTGTAACCTTGAATTCCAATAATCCGTCACGCTCAGGCTTTATTGAGTCGTATTTCGTAGCCTTTATCAGTCGAATTGCTGCAGTCCTCTCTCGATTTATAGTACTCTCAATTTAGTGTACACCTTTTGCGGTTCCGACAAAAGAAAGAACTCTTGATTTATTGTATTTTTCTAATTTCATTCATTCAATTGCTGTTTTTAAAGCGAGAGTTGACTGTACAGGGTGATCAAACTTTTTCTGACACATTTGTTTTGTCCATAACTTTTCAAATACGCGCTCATTTTTTTGAGCGACGGCTCATTCGAAAGCCCTATCTTTCCATTTAGTTTGAAAAAAGATTGGATCAGTTTGTCCAAATTCCGCTGAGATCAGGCCATTTTAACAAAATGAGTGATTTTCGACAAATTTATTGAACAATTTCAACAATAACAGAACCAAATCTCCTATCTTGTCTCAACACTTCAACTCAACACTAATATGTATGACTGTAATTGCCAAAAACTGCAGTCATTTTACAAAAAAAGGCCCGAAACCCTTTGTAATTTTCTAGGAAGACTTTAAAAAGATCGAAAAGTGAATTTGAAAAAATTTTAAGACACAGCTGTGGGTCAAACATAATAGGCTAATAGCTCAACTATGAACAATGAAAAAATGTTTTGATTGTATGTTTTATGCATCTTAATA
Source organism: Ditylenchus weischeri (assembly GCA_029231635.1). NCBI lineage: Eukaryota > Metazoa > Nematoda > Chromadorea > Rhabditida > Anguinidae > Ditylenchus > Ditylenchus weischeri. The sequence goes on from JAMRYI010000384.1 coordinate 142,950, forward strand.
TTCTAAAAATACAAAAATTATTAATTGTTAATCGCTATCTTGTCTATAATACATCTCTTCTTTGTGACCATTATGGTTATTAACACTAAAATAGTGCCTTTGACCCAGCGCCACATACTTCTCAACTATTTCATCGCCTCTTGAAGCTGTTTTGTTGGTTGTCAAAAATGGTTTCACATAGTCTCGATTGAATTTTCTAAGGCGTCGTTCCACTAAAAATGTTAGATATTTTGGCTCTATATATGTCCGAGGGTACACCAAAAATATGCCTTGGTCTCCCTGTTGTTTTTTTTGCAAAAAAAATCTTTGAGTCTCAAAAACTCTTCATGAACACTCTCAAACCATTTTAAAGCAAAAAAAAATTGGTATACAAAATGAAAAAAATTTTGCCTTGGTCCCCCAAGCTGATCCAGGCTTGGGCAAGGGTAGGCCAGCGTATGTTAGGACGAACTCAAACATGTTTTTCTTCCTTCTTGAAGCTTCAAAAAGCATGTTTAAGTGGATCCTAACATACGCTGGCCTACCCTTGCCTAAGCCTAAAGTCTAAAAAAATAACGGCGCTAGTGAAGAATAGGGTTCCAAAAATCAGCTTGGTCCCCCCTGTTGTTTTATTTGTAAAAACAACAGGGGGATAACTATTTAATAAAATTTATTTAAATTTATAGGACCAAACTAGTTTCTACGAAAAACAACAGAGGGGACCAAGCTGTTTTTTACGAAAAAACAACAGGGGGGACCAAGCTGATTTTTGGAACCCTATTCTTCACTATAGCCAAAATAACAATATTTTGAGAGAAAACATTTGTGCTTAAAAAATCAACAGGATGGACCAAGCACTTTTTGAAATTTTTATGCAAAAAAACATCAGGGGGGGACCAAGGCATATTTTTTGGGTGTACCTTCGAGCACATATAGAGCCGATATTTTGCTAGTCATTAGTCAAAAAATGCTTACAAAATATTTGCCATGTATTCCAGCTATAGCTTCAATACCAGCCATCATATCATCTCGAGCATTAGTCATAAATATGTCTGTGACCGTCTTGGTGTGGTGCTCCTGTGTTTTCACTCTCAGAAATTTGACCAGTGGTTTTATTGTGGTGCCCTAAACATCTTTGGTGGTTCTTCATAAGTTGAGCTGGCAGAAATATTTTGAGTGATTATAATTTATTGAGTATTATAATCTGATAACAAGTCAATCAAAACCTGACTTTTTTGTTGGGTTTAGGCCTGTGTAGAGGCCCGGCCAATAGATTATTGCTTTAACTGTTTTCTCACCTAATATAATCACCCAAAATCCTGATTATTCATAATTTTTTAAATCGAAAAATAATGTATAACTAGGTTTAGATGCATTTTTCAGCAAATTCGTATAGTAAGAAAAGAAACAGAGAAACAGTAGTCAAAATTTGGGTGACAAATAAAAATATGTGATCATGATTTGAGGGTCGAGGATAAACTTGATCCTAACACTAAAATTTCCAACTGTAACGTTTGATTACCTGGGGGTTTCAGACCTTCTAAGCGCGACTATCGCAAAATCAGGCTCAAACTCTTTGATGTAATGCCCATACTTATCCCAATTTTCACAGAGACTCTTTGATAGAATAGATGGTTTTTTCTTGAAGCTGGTGAGCAGTGAGTTTATGTAGCTCAGCATTTGTCTTTTGTGCTCATAAGAAAGCCCTTTGTCTGGTCTTTCTAATGATGTGTTGCCTACTTCTTTACATTTTGGTAGTTTTGCTTTGCGGGCATAATAACTATGTTATTTGGGGTGGGTTTGTACCCAGATTACTACAGATTCGAATCCCAATGGTAGCATGCAAGAAAATGGTCGAGTTCGAATCCGAACCCAAATTTTCTATTTATTGAGGAGGAGCTTGATAGCTTAGCAGCTGTTGGAGCCAGTAGGGGACGCCTTGCTGGTCTGGTCCGACCTGTTAACACCTGTTCCGTTAGTCACTGAAATTGTCCCCGGCAGGGGCGTAATAAAATTCTTCTACGGTCGAATTTTCCCAGGTCTATGATACGTCCTAAAAAATAGCTGAGGCGGTTTCGTACCCATCGTAAAAAAAGGGGTTAGGAGTTAGGGTGAGGAGTTAGGAGTTAGGGTGATGGGTCCTCAGCAAGTTGTGTTGTAGACTGGCGAGCCACCTTAGACGTGACATTGCAATACAGTCTATGATGTGTCTTGGAAGGGGCGTATCAAATTCAAGGTTTTTGTTAAAATTATGTCATTAGAAGGTTTGCCTACATTCAAAAAAATTATCATGGGTAAAAAATTAAAAGAATCAAATAAGGCAGTTTAAAAAATTCACAGTTTTACTCAAAGCATGGAAAATTTTTGTACTCTGGCCGTTTATTTCCTTGATGCCTGGTCAATACCTGTGGAGAAATCCAATAGCTACAAGATAGGCGAAAAATCAGCACAAGAATTAGACAAAAGTCACTCCGAAATTACAGGAGAACAGGTAAGACCACCACTTTCCCTGGTATTGAAACTTGAAGGATATATTTCTTTGGTTTATTCCTGTCGACTTTTCAATGAAAATTTTTGCTGATAATATACCAAAATACTCAGCGTGAAAAATGCAATAGAACTAGTACAAAGACTCACAAGACAACAAGCAAATTTAAAAAATTAAAGCCAAAACAATTTGACCCCGAAATCCAACAAGGAACCAGGGGGTTTTGGACACAGATTCAGGTGGCCGTAGCTTGGTTTTGTAATTTTCTCAAAATTTTATAGAGCATTTTCAGAAAATTAAATTTTTACGCGATAGAGCGCAAAAAATGCATCAGATACAATTGTTAGATCACAGGTGGGACTGTGTATTTTCTTCTTTTGAGAGACTTGAAGAAGCAGGATCACAGTCTAGACACGGATCGACGGTCCTGGTTTTGTTTTCGTTATACTGATGTATTCCTGGTCTTGTAGCTTAGAATTTCTCCACAGGTATTGACCAGGCATCAAGGAAATAAACGGTGGTACAAGAGTACAAAAATTGGTGGTCGAATGGTGGTGGTCTTACCTGTTCTCCTGTAATTTCGGAGTGACTTTTGTTTAATTTTTGTGCTGATTTTTCGCCTATCTTGTAGCTATTGGATTTCTCCACAGGTATTGACCACGCATCAAGGAAATAAACGGCCAGATACAAAAATTTTCCATGCTACAGTAAAACTCTAGTTTAAACTGCCTTATTTGATTCTTTTTCACTGCCATGATAATTTTTTTGAATGTAGGCAAACGACACATGATTAGAAAGCCCAGACAAAAGGCTTTCTTATGAGCACAAAAGACAAATGCTGAACTACGTAAATTCACTGCTCACCAGCTTCAAGGAAAAATCATCTATTTTTCAAAGAGTCGCTGTGAAAATTGGGATAATTATGGGCATTACATCAAAGTTTTTGAGCCTGATTTTGCGATAGTCGCGCTTAGAAGGTCTGAAAACCCCCAGGTAGTCAAACGTTACAGTCGGAAATTCTAGTGTTAAAGGGGCATGCTCGCCGCCAGGGCTGTGCAAACATCCGGAAGTTACATCCGGAGGTGGATGTTTGACCTCCACCTCCAGGCCGGATGTTCGGAGGTGGACGCGGAAGTTCAATTTTTTTGGTGCGGAGGTGGATGTTTGAATAAACATCCGCCTCCGGAGGTCGGAGGTGGAAGTGGAGGTGGCGAAAATTTGAACATCCGAACCTCCAACCCATCTCCGTTGAGATGTGTCAAAAATTTAAAAATGAAACTCCCGCCTTTTTAAATTTCTTGGCATTTTGTTTAATTACGAAACTTCTCATTTCAGTGATTGAAGAAAACCCATCGTGGTTTGGCAGACTTGGTAGTCAGTTACAGTTGAATAAAGTATTATCACCAAATTACGTGAAGTTAATGGAGGTGGATGTCGAAAAAATTCCGGATGTTGGATGTTGACGTGGAGGTTAAAAAAATTTTCGCTGGAGGTGGATGTCGGACGTGGAGGTTCAACTTTTTTTGGGTATGGAAGTGGATGTTTGGGTAAACATCCACCTCCGGATGTTGGAAGTGGAAGCGGAGGTTCAAATTTTTGGGGGTGGAAGTTCGGATGTTGACGTGGAGGTTTGTTTTTGAGCTGCACAGCCCTGCTCGCCGCCGATGGGAATATTTTGAAAGGCGGGTACCAAGCCAATTCAAATGAGAATTAATTTGACGCAATTTTGTAAAAGTTTAGGAAAAACTGTACCTACAATCGGAATCAAACGGATGACATACATTCACTGTACGTGGCCCCTCTACCACTAGGCCACCGATGCTATTAAGCAATAAATTTGTTTTTGATTACTTATTCCCCACAGGCTACTCAACTGAAATTTTATTTAAAAACAATTCTTTTTTTTAATTGACCTGGTACCTGCCTTTCAAAATATTCCAATAGGCGGCAAGCATGCCCCTTTAATGTGTCCTTGGAGGCCGGCCCGGGGCCTTGAAAAAACGGCTTCGGGCCGATGCGGCCAAGGCTGCCATAGGACCAGCCCCCACAGGGCTCGGTCCTGTGAAGGCCGGCCCGTGCACAAGCCTGGTGCACAAGCTTTGGGTCTGCTAAACAATCAGGTGAGAAAATATCCCTCGTCCCTCTTGCTATTTTTTTAGTAAAAATGTTGAATGTGTTAATTTTTTTTCAGATCAATAAGTAGGACGAAATCATATTTTCGCAGCTGATTGCTTAGTAAGGTCCTGGGAATTTAGAGAAATAGAGAAGAAAGCCATTCCCGAAATTCGAAAAGCAATCAATGGTCGAAGGTCTCTATCAAAGCGGCTAGGACTCTAAAAACTAAAAATATTCTGAAATATGTGGCGTGGGATTTTTTCATTTCTTATACTGAGGGACTTTGTTAAAAAGTGACCATTGAATCGGCAAGATTTCAAGTGATTCTAATCAAAGCACATTTTATTACTTTATGGAAAAGGCTCCATCATGGTAACCAGAAAAAGTAACCTGCTTAAAATTTTGCAATTTGAATATTTTTACCTGTATAAAGACGGTAACACAAATGACCACCACAGTAGTCGAGACAAACATGTCCTTGGCTGGCACTCTGTCCTGCAAATCGAAGGTTAAAACATTGCAAACTTTTTTCACGAAAATATCTACTTTGTCCAAAGTCATTGCTAATCCATAGCAAATAGCTCCTCTTAAACCTCCATAAGCCATAATAAATTGATCTACCAGACCTATTTTTTCCATTCTGTGTTTGTTGCAGAGGTAGCTTAGCACATAAGTGCCTAAAAATCCAAATGAACACTATAGCCATTAGACAAGCTAAAACCGATAAATCTGCTGATCAAACAGGCAGCAACAGTGATTCCTGTGAATGCAAAGTCCCAAGAATGGTTTTTGGAAAAGGTTGAGAGACCCAAGAAAATGAATATCATAGCTTCTGAACTGAAAAAGCGTAAAGAGTTGAGAAAAATGTGGATCAAAAATATTTGAATTTTTTACTGGGAAGCAATTGTCTTCAGAAAATATTTGACAGTGATTCTCGACTCATCAGACAGGTTATTAGTCACATATGGCTTCATGAACAAGCCGCACACTACTATTCTAAATATATTTTTTGCAAAATAATATTTTTTTTAAAAAAACCCGGTGCCAGGATGGAACTTATTGGGTTGGGCGGGTTTTTTACTTATTTAAAGGAGCATACCAGCGCGTTGCACTGCAAATTAAGGCGGGGACCACCAATTTTTCAAAAACCGTTCTTGTTTTCACTCGTTTCATGTCAAATCTGATATTTATGACCTTATCCTACTTTTAAAAAAGAGGCAGAAAACTTTCTTCGGATTATGTAGAACGTTTATAGAAAACAGTGATGAGAGAAATGAATTGCTGGTCCCGCCTTAATTGCAGTGTAACGCGCTGGTATTATTATATTAGAATGTTCTGCCACATTTTTTTTGTCACTGGAGCTTTGCAAAAAGAGCTTTTACATGCATTTTTGATCAGGAGTCTTGCTTGGAATTATGTGTAAGGTAAGTGGGTGCGCGCTTCTCTAACCCATCAAGCACCCTGCGCCATCCTCGGGGGCGCAGGGTGTTCAACTATGTTCAAATTCTTTTTTTTTTTCGGAGTTTTGGAAGTATCCACGTACCCGTTTCTAGTGATTTACCTTGGTCCTCCAAGGCAAAAAGTCAAGTTTTAGTCAAAAAAATATCTCAAAAAATCAGCTTTTTATGTAGAAAAGTATCAAAAAACAACCTTTTTAATCGTTTTTAGCATATAAAAATTACTTAGAAGACGTTTAAACACTATTTTAAATAAGTAAAAAACCGTCCCCCACCCAATAAGTGCCGACAGAATAGCAAACTGATTTTCGATGGCTAAATTTTGGTGTAAACTCCATACTTAAGTTCGGTGTACATCGCCCAGTTTGCCTTGGTCCTTCAAATTAATCTTTTTTTCCAAAAAATTCAAAGACCCCTTGACTAGGTGTTTAAACTGAAATTGAGACTTTTTGACAAGAATTTTTAAGACTTGGATCTCAAAACCTCGAATTTCTTGATAAATCATGAAAATAGCACCCTGATAAAAATGCTAGGCTATGGTTCTCTATCCAGCTTTAACTCTGCTATTCAGCCGTATAAGATTTCTTACGATAAAATTCCACTATAGTGGGCCATTTCGGACAGCAAGTAGGCTAGGTATGGAAACAGAAGACAAATCAGAGGTTGGACTACATTCAGAGTGTTAGCAAATCTTAAAAATATACTATAAGTACAGTATGTGACAAGATTTCTGCCGGTTTTCTTTTTAGTCATAACTTATTCTGTAGACCAAATTTTTAACTCTGTAAATGCAAATCGACCCAGAATTTGAAAGCAATTTTTTGGTATATAATGTGAAAAACACGATTTTCGCTTGGTGCCCCTATGGTTTGGGCCTTACCCATCCAGAGTCCAGGACTTAAACCAAAGGGGGGACCAAGGAAAAATCGTGTCTTTCACATTATATACCAAACAAATTACTTTTCAATTCTGAGTCGATTTGCGTTTACAGAATCTAAAAAATCGGTCTACAAAATAAGTTGTGACTGAAAGAAAACTGACAGAAATCTTTTCACACCCTGTATAACAATCCCAACAAAACAAAATTACTTGGTAGTTAAGCCAGTGATGGCAGCTGCAAGAATGCCAATCAAGACACCCCCTACCACTACTAGTACGAAAGAGCCTGAGGCTCGAGCAAAGTCTTTAGTTTCCAAGTTTTCAGAGCCTATAATGCCCATTTCAGTGAGAGTATGATAGAGCACAATGGTGACTGCATCGTTCAGCAGAGACTCGCCAAATACTTAATTGCGAAGCAGATGTAGTCTTGGTAAAAGATGAAAAGAATTACCGCAAATGTAGAGAAGCTAAAAATCAGCTATATAACTTTAATATAAGAAAATTTGACCCTAGTATAGAATAACTTGTTGTTCCAAAAGGTAGTTTCAATGATTTTTAGAAGGTCTGTTTTTGGGGGGAGGCGATTCTATACCAGCGCCGAAAATGTTAATTTATAAATTTTGAAACAGAAAACTCGGCCAACCAAATTTTTTTGAAGTGACGGGTTAGCGGGAGTTACGAGTTACTGGAGTGACGGGTCAGCCAGGTTCGACTGTAACGATGTTAGGGTCTTATATATAAAGGCTCAATTTTAAGTTGGCTTCATCTTAATTTTGAGGGGTTCAATATTAAATCTCTATATAGTATTTGGGTCGGGTGGGTGGGTCACACTTTTTATGAATTATCAAAAAATATGGTCATAAAAGGCTCGAAAATTTCTGTTGCAGGATTTTAGATTCGCCTTGATGTCAGCTTTCGTTTAAAAAAAGAGCGGCGAGAAATTCGCATTTTTAAGAGGGGCGTTGACAAAAGTATGCAGGCCATTGTCGAGTTTTCCAATAAAAGTTATGTTTTTGCCATTTGCAGGCCATTTTTTAAGAAAAAATTTTGTTTGAGATTTTTTACCTTTTTTCGCAAACCCATGTAATCTATTAGACTGTGCAATGATTTTTAGTTTAGTTTAGTTTTGCGATCAGTTATCAATTATTAATAGGCACAAACACTATGGAGGCGCCGATAGGCGCCTTTTACCCCTTTGGCTTGACGCAAATTAAGTTCACTATTTTTATAAATATTAAGAAAACTACCTCATTAACATTAATCTCGGTGAAGACAGAGAGCACAGCTACAGGGTCTACAGCTGAGATCAACGTAGAGAAAAGCATCAGATCGATGAGTGGAATTTCTTGCGAGAAAAACGGGCCGAACCAGTACAAAACCATGCCTGATAATAATTTTTATTTATTTATTTTTAAAAATAATCAAATTACCTATGGAAGTGATATTCCACAAGGTTCCAATGACGGCATATGTCAGAATGGTGCCCAAATTGCGGAAAAAAGCTCTGTTTGGCAAGAAATATCCCGCTTCCAGAGCTATTGGAGGAAGCAGATACAAGAAGAAAAGGTCTAAACCACGCTAAACACAGCCATTTCAACGATAAAGGGGATGAGATCTATGTTTTTTGCATCTAAAAATCTACCTGGATCAAGATAAATGTCGTGAGGCACAAAGTGGTCCATAATAGTGCCCACGAAAAACCCGGCTACAATCAAAAGGGCTGAGTCGGGGAAGACGACAATCAATTTTTCACTAGCATGGAATACTGAAAATATTAAAATTAAAAATGGAAATATTGTATCTGTGATTTAGAAAATTCCCTAACATGTCTACAGGGCAAGTATTCAGACCCTCGATCATGGATCAGGATCAAGGATAATCTTTGATCCTAAAATATCCAGCCTGATCCGGCCTGATCCACCCTTGATCTACCCTTGATCCGGCCTGATCCACCTTGATCTACCCTTGATCCGGCCTGATCCACACCTGATCTACCCGTGATCCGGCCTGATTCACCCCTGATCTACCCCTGATCCGGCCTGATCTACCTCTGATCTACCCCTGATCTACCCTGATCCAGCCTAATCCACCCCTGATCCGGCCTGAGTCCACCCCTGATCTACCCTTATCCGGCCTGATCTACCTCTGATCTACCCCTGATCTACCCCTGAGACAGCCTAATCCACTGATCCGGCCTGATCCACCCTGATCTACCGCTAGTCCGGCCTGATCCACCTGATACCCGTGATCCGGCCTGGTTCACTGATCTACCCTTATCCGGCCTGATCCACACAGATCTACCGTGATCCGGCCTGATTCACCCCTGATCTACCCTTATCCGGCCTGATCACACCTGATCTACCGTGATCCGGCCTGATTCACCCCTGATCTACCCTTATCCGGCCTGATCCACACCTGATCTACCCGTGATCCGGCCTGATTCACCTGATCTACCCTTGATCCGGCCTGATCCACACCTGATCTACCGGTGATCCGGCCTGATTCACCCCTGATCTACCCCTTATCCGGCCTGATCCTCTGATCTACCCTGATCTACCCCTGATCCAGCCTAATCCACCCTGATCCGGCCTGATCCACTGATCTACCCTTATCCGGCCTGATTCACCCCTGATCTACCCTTATCCGGCCTGATCCATTTGATCTACAGGAAACCGGCCTGATTCACCCCTGATCTACCCTTGATCCGGCCTGATCCCGCACCTGATCTACCCGTGATCCGGCCTGATTCACCCTGATCTACCCACTTATCCGGCCTGATCTGCACTCTGATCAGATCTACCCCTGAGACAGCCTAATCCACCCAGTGATCCGTGGCCTGTGATCTACCTCTAGATCTACCCCTGATCTACCCCTGATCCGGCCTGATCTACCTCTGATCTACCCCTGATCCAGCCTGATCCACCCTTGATCTACCCTTGATCCGGCCTGATCCACCCTTGATCTACCCTTGATCCGGCCTGATCCACCCTTGATCTACCCTTGATCCGGCCTGATCCACACCTGATCTGGCCGGATCCGGATCAATCAGTCAAGATCAGAAGCGAATCAGGCCGGATTAGGCTGGATCAGAATAATTATTTGAAAATATTGGTGAAAAAACACTGCATAAAAAATAATTTTGTATTCAGACTCAGGATCGAATATAAACTTTGATTCGTGATCCGTATTCAGCTACGTGGCTAAGATCAGGATCAAGGATTATCCTTGATCTTGATCCGAGGCAGTTATTCCGCCCAGGGTGTCAAATAAAAACTGCATCATTTTTGAAAGTTTTTGTCAAGATTTTCCACGGACCGGTGAAAACCCAAAATTTTTTCAAGATTTCAGCCAAAAATTAAAATAAGTTATAACTAAAACATAAAAATATTTAATTAAAAGAGCGAAAATGCTGACGCGACCATCTGTAACTTAGAAATTGGTTGAAATTTAAAATGAAATGTAAAAAGGCGGGAATTCAAAAAAATGGCACTGTTTTTATTGGACGTCCTGTAAAAGATAATTTTCCGGCAGTACTTTAGAATTTCTGAATCTCTTTTACCAAGTTTTTCAACATGGGCCGTGGCAAAAAGAGTTTCTATATGCATTAATGATCGAGAGTCTAGCTCGAGATTATGTCTAAAGTAAGTGAGTGCGCGCATCTCTAACTCTCAAACCACCTGCACCCCTGAAGGGGGGTTTGAGTGCAGGTGGTTTGAGTGCAGGTGGTTCGAGAGTTAGGTGGTTTGAGAGACTCCGACCAGTT